>WBZZ01003054.1:2500-47500 GCA_019918135.1 Paulinella micropora | reverse complement strand
ATAACCTCGGCTTAGTGCAGTCTTGCCCTCAGGAGCTCCATCGGTGGCCCCGATCATCAGGCGAGAGACTGACACGGGGGGGTGGAGGACCTCGAACAAGGGTATTGGAGGCTTATGTCCGTTGAGGATATGCCATTAGCTGCATCAGTACGCCTCAGATATAGTAAATAATAATAATAATAATAATATTATTATTATTATTATTATTATTATTATTATTATTATTATTATTATTATTATTATTATTATTATCTCTCTCTCTCTCGTTTGCAGGAAAAAGGAGCGATTTCTACTATTACTACTACTACTTCTACTACTTCTTCTTCTTCTTCTTCTTCTTCTTCTCCTCCTCCTTCTCCTTCTCCTCCTCCTCCTTCTTCTCCTTCTTCTTCTTCTTCTTCTTCTTTTTCTCCTCCTCCTCCTCCTCCTTCTTCTTCGACTTCGGAAGCCATGGCTGACGACCTGGGTTTGGAGGACGACCCAGACTTCCAAGATTTCAATCCAGCTGGTGGCGAGGTTAAAACTGCTCGCAAACATGGCGTCCGACAACACAAGAAGGAGGCAGTGCAGGAGGCGACGGAGGCTTTCATGCAGCACAACTTGGTGTTCACCCAGGAAATCAAGCGGTGCAATAAAGCCGTGTGGGCGCGCAGGGTTGCGTCGGACCACAACAGCAAGGAAGAGGCATGCGATTTCTCCGCACACGACAGATGGTTCGCGCGGTCTGCACGGTACGATTTCTCCTTGTGTCTGTATCATTGGAAATATGTATGTACCCCCTATACTTTTGACACTGAACCTAGCTGCCTCGCTTTGCATTGTATCGGCACAATGTCACATATTTTATGATAATGTCACATATTTTATGATAATGTCACATAATAATGTCAAGCTAAAAATATATTATATAGTCACATATTTCGTGATTTAGTCATGTATTTTGTGATATTGTTGCACCTGCAACCCTGTGTACCTGATTCCGTGTCTCTGCAGGGAATTAGCAAGCGCCGAGAGGGACAAGAAGGACGCGTGTGTGTATTTTATGAAGAGAAGTTTCTTGCCCGGTTTTCTGGGAGGGACGAAGGAGGAAATCCCCCCCCCCCCCCCCCCCCGAAATTTTTCCTGGAGGACAAAAGTTTCCTCCACGTCCGCAAGTACATGCTTGCGGTGCTGCAGTTCATGACGGTGGACAACTTCCCTAACTTAGTAATACCGTTCGGTCTGCTCTCTCTCTCTCTCTCTCTCTCTCTCTGTTGTTGTTGTTGTTGTTGTTGTTGTTGTTGTTGGTTTGGTGTCGTAATTAATGATTGTGCACGTGTTGTACAGCTTTCAAGAAGATGCACACCTGGGATTCCCTGCTGCCCGTTCTGGGTGCCATTGTTAGGGACTTTAGGGCATTCGTGCCACCCCCAGGCGCGCCAACGTCTTCACATGGCCCCCTACCTGAAGAACCACTGGCAGTTGGGTCCCCAGAGCTGCGGCGCGCAGTGTCCGGGCCTCGCCAAAATTGGTCAAGACGAATCCCGCTGACGTACCCAGGAAGAAGCTCAGCGCCAAGGCGATGAAGAGGATGTCAGCGAGGAGGGTGTTGTGGCGCTGTACGCGTTGCCGTGGCCAGAGGGCATTGCAGCAGAAGTTCTGTTGCAGTTGCGGAATGTACCGCCACTGGGACGATGAAGGTCTTCTCCCCCCCCCCCCCCTCTCTCTCTCTCTCTCTCCCTAACCCTAACCCTAACCCTAACTTCAATTGTGACGTTAAATGTCAGTTGGTGTTTGTTTGCTGCGCAGCCGAGGACCTGGACATGGAGCAGCACTTCATTTGCCAAGCTGTAGATTGCATTCAACCTTTGCAGTGTGGCACAATCACGTGCCACCACTGCCAACACGAGCAATGCCACGAGGAGCAGGAAGTCGCCGCACCTGCGCCATGCCCCGGCTTCTGAGGCCGCACCTGCCGAACAGCCAAGACCACCCTCCCGAGGCGTCGCGAGCGACAGCAAACAAAAACTCGAGGAGAGCGATGGCCCAGGGTGGTATTGGCGCACTAACAGCCAAGGTCTTCGAGAATTAGTCAACGAGCAAGGGCATCTCCATCAGTTTCAGCCCCTGGTAAGAGGCGTTTTGTGGTTTGAGTATATTTTGAGTAACGGGTTTCGTTCTGCCCTCAAGATGCGCGTGCTGGGCGGACTCCGGGGCACTGTCTGTGGCCACCTCATTCCGGATAACTTTGTGGTCACTGAGGTGTTGGAAATAAGGCAGGATCCGGGCGTTAGCAATAAGTTTGAGTTCATGGGCTTAACCTGCAAAACTTTCGCCAACCATTTCGATGGATCTCCAAACGTGGGCGGAAAACTGTTCACACAGTCGGTGAGCGTGCAGACACTGCCAGTCATTGAGGAAGGCTCTGTTCCCGCCAACAAAAAAAGCAGGCGCAGCGCTTGCTTCAGTACTTTGATGTGCTGGACTACATAACAAAGGACGAAGACGCCGACTTCTCTCTGCCTTCAGTCCGGATTGGTGGGACGACGTTGGAACACATGCGTAATTGGATGGCATTGCGGAAGAGGAGCCCTTGTCGGACAATGGAGAAGATCCGGCCGACCCCCTTCCTGGTGACCAGGGAGAAGGTCGCAAAGAGGAACGCGAGGGGGAAGAAGAAGAAGTGGTTCAGGAGGAGGTGCTGCACGAAGGAGAAGAGGAGCAAGGACTTCAAGGGGAAAAGTAGGTAATGACAAATAATTGCATGCGCATATATACGTAAGAATGAAACACTGTGCACTGCACTCAACCTGCATGATATAAATCATTATGCAATCTGGCTGCGGCTCAAGTATGGAGCCGGGAATGGGTTCATGGGCAGCTTTGGTGTTTGCCCATGTCGCAAGTGTCCCGGTTAGGCCGTATTTTAAACCCGGAAATCATTTTACCACTTTTGATATTGCCTTTGTTAGATAGAATATCAGTTAAGTGTTTCAAGCGATTCGTAAGTCTAAAGTACGGTGAATCGGGTGGAATTTCCGCACCCCAAGGAGTATCAGGCCGGCCGTCGCAAATCTCACGCATCAAAAAATCAACCATGCGCCCACATATACGTAACATCATATGTAACAAGTCAGGAACATGACGATTCATAGGCACAAAACGAAACAAGCTACGATCGTGTGCCATGCCTGGCGTTGTCTTGTCAGCTGTGGCACTGTCACGCATGGGGTGACCCATTCGTGACAGATCGCCCCGATCATTTTTATGACATAAACACATATAGCGAAAATGATCGGCACCGGCAGACTTCTGGCCGCACACAGTATGTAACCATTTCATATCACCGGTAACATAAAGCTGAACATCATATTCAATACCGGTCGCCGATGATGTCCAACCGTCCTTCTCCCAGGATTCAAAGGTTTTAAGCATTTCCCCTATTCAATTTCATGCGTAACAAAAACTAACTAGTATTTGATGCGTAACAAAAACTAACTAGTATTAATAAAACTTTCAATATTAATATTAATTTTCAATTTAATTAATAATAATACTCAACAGGGAAGAAAGGGGAATAATTTGATGCGTATATTAATATTAAAATTTGATGCGTAACAAAAACTTACTAGTATTAATAAAACTTTCAATATTAATATTAATTTTTAATTTAATTAATAATAATACTCAACAGGGACGAAAGGGGAATAAGAGAAAAAGATGAAAATGATTCTCTTATTCCACTTTCTTCTCAGCCTCGGGGGGGGGGGGGGGAGAGAAAAATAGGCGACTTCGATGACAGACGCAATTGCAGTTCCGAACTTAAGAATATGTTCAAAACCGCAATTGGAATTAAGCGAATTTTGAGGTAAGAGTAAACACGGGGGCAAAGCGTAATACTTTGCCCCTGCATACATTCCTAAAAATTGGTTTTGGGTGTATTACAACATTGAAGCATACCACACACCTATTTGCCCCCGTATTAGTTAGTAATAGTAACATTGGCGTAGATATATAAAGTGACACACCCCACCGCCCCCTCACCTCTCTCTCTCTCAGAGAATGGAGGCACTCGTGGACCCGCATATTGCTTCAGTTCCACGAGGTCCTCCTAACACTTGCACATGAGCAATGGAAAAATTCCCTCCTGAGTAGTAGGGTGCTGGAAGCCCTTCACCAACTTCTGATCCAAAGCAAAACATTTCATCGCCCATGTAACCATGCTGTGGTTTGCTCCCAACTTGCTGCAGTCCCCCACAATCGGAATGCATAGCTGCCGTACATCGGACGCCCCATTCTTCCTCCATCCCGCCTCCAACTGCAGCATGAGCTTGTTGGGATCTGCTGCTGCCGACTTGCCATCTTTTGAACCTTCCAGACCGTACTTGGGGATGATCTGCATCAACTCCTTGCGTTGTTTCACCAACTACAAAAACAAAAACAAAAAAAGAACATTAGAACAGAGCAGAGAGAGAGCAAATGATGACCTTTGCTCCCGTTAACCAAGGGTGCTGACTTGCCGCAGCAGATTGGTCACTGCTGGTCGGACATCACGTTGCAATCCATATGCAGCAACGTTTGCATGGTGATCTTAGCCTGCTGGTCATCGCCAGGCTTGAAAACTAACTGCTCGCTCAGGTTCATGTACTGGAGCGTGAACTCCTCCACCTCTGCATCCGTGAAACCATGGGCCTCCAACAAAAGCTGCCCAACAATCGCCTTCGCCTTTGCTATCCTCCGCCTCCTCAACATCATGGCTCTTGGCTTAGCTTGGGATTCCTTTCTGGGTTTTGGCACACAACTTGTTAGGTAGTAGTAATCTCTGTTTTTGTGCATGTCACACATTATGTTGTCCCTTGCATCGTCCAAAACGGACACCAACTCCGAATCCGAAGGGATAGAGATTGGTGGTCGTTTTGGAGTCTGCTCACCGCTCCCAAGTTCGAACTGCTCTTGTGATTGCTGGGCAATCTCTTCGAAAACCGAGGACAAGTCCTTGGGGGGGTGATTGCCTTGAGTGTCACCCTCAGCTGTGTCAGGGGAAACAAAAACAATGCCTGTGTGCCTGCCATAGACGGGGGATGCTTTTCGTTCCTCTGTCACTCGCTTTTGCTCGTCTAACTTGGTTTTTTTTCCCCCCCAACGTGTCAGCACGTTTTTCCCTTTTAGTTCTCTTTTTGGTTTTGCCCCAAGTCTTTCCCTTTGTCCAAGCCTTGCCAGTAGGCTTGGGACGAGGCATGGAGAAGCTTCGCACCAAAGTCCCCACAGACTGCGCCGGTCTGTAAAAAAGTTGACAGGTTTTGGCTTTTTGGCTGGCATGGCCTGGACCGGCCTGAACATTTTTTAGGGTAAAGGGTCACAAAAACACGAAAAACCCAGGAAACTAAGGCTTTTGAACTACTGCTCCTTTTTTCAAAAGGGCAGATTCAGAAAGCTCAGCCTCAATATTGGTCCCGACCAAATTATGGTGAATTATGGTCAAACTTTGCCCAATAACCTTTTTTTATAAATAAAACACAAAACTTTTAACCGTTATAAAATTTGAATTTCAAATGTTTTTTCAGTGAGGACCAGATCTCATTGTGATCTTTACAACAAAAAAAGGCGATTAAAAAAAATATTCAAAACTCAAAAAGTTATAGTTGCCTCCGTTTTGACCCCACTAAAACGATCTAAAAAACATATGTTTTCAATTTTTTCATGTTACAGTGCTGTTTAAATATTAATAATTTTGGGCTTTTGGCTGCGTTGGACAGAAAAATAGAATCACTTTCCTATCCTTCCCGATGCCACTGAGCTATTCGTGCGATATTTTTTGTGACGGTGCGGACGGTTGTATTAATAATCCGGGTTTAGCTCATCTTAGTCGTATTAAGTTTAGACTCAGGCTAGCACTGTGTCCTGACATGTGATCCCATCAGTGTAGCTAAAGTTTGAAAATATTTGTATTAATCATCATGATCGAATTTGCTGCGAGGAGTCCGAGCCGTGCAATTCACTTGAATTCTGCACACGTTCGGTAATCATTTATTAATATTATGATCAGTAGCATTACTCTTAAGTTACTATTTAGGTAGTTGATAAACAGGTAGTTACGGCGCTCCATTGCAGACTGAGTGTGACCGTTACTTCACAGACCTACTAACGTTGACGTTGCACTGCCCGTTAGTTGAACAGTGAGCATTGTTATTAAATGTCTATTATAAATAGTCACAGTATCAGAATCTGTGTCTGTATCACTGACTACAACGTTGAAAGGTTGTTATGCCATCATAAGTTGTAGTAATACTCGTTGGACTCGTGATGGTTATTAATAATTGTAAGTCTTGACTACCCTCCTGTGAGGAAATTACCAACCGGCATTCAAATGAATACACACACAATCTTTTTATACTTACCAACCGGCATTGCAGATGTAGATCAATGCGCGATATGTGCGTGCGTATATGTGTCATCGCATTGATCAAGGTAGCATTAACATGCAGAGGCAGGACGGATATAGTGTACCCAATCATACATCATGACGGAGCATAAGGCCAACACTATCACTACGTGTTCAAAGCGGTAAATAATATTGTGTGACCTGCCTTAGCCTATTCGAAATAGCAGTTGCCTATAAAAATATGTGAATATGACTATCGTACATGCCTGTAGAAAATACTAACTTGTTGGGTGGTATATGAAGTGGGAAAGGAGATAGAGTCCGTCGGGAGTCTAAAAGCAAAAACCACTTGAGAGTCTACTTCGATCTCAGTTTGAAAACATGAAAATCGTACTTCTTACCGTTGTAAGGCTTACGTAAACGTTTGAGTTGTTCTGGAATGATATAGCCTTTAGCCTTGTAGTTGGAGCTTGGCTTGATCAGAACTGGATATCCCGATGCACGACCTGATCATTCTCGCTGTCGAGTGTCATCTTCTTCCAGGAGTTGAGAGGCTTCGTCCATTGGAGATGTGTCGGTCCCTCCGTGATTGTGCCGTCCGGATGGGCAACCGGCTCCACGTAAACTGGGCGGTACTGCATATTAGATAGCGAAGTGATGCCGAGCTGATGGACGCGGAAGTCGTCGCGATCGTCTGTGGGGTCTTCATCCATGATCATCCCTAACTTGAGCAAGCCATTGTCGATGAAGGCTATCGCCTCACCAACAACGTAGTCCTTCTGGTCGTCATTGTGCGCCGGATCCTGGACCGGGTTGATGGCCTAAGCCAGATCGGTTGGGGCCGTGTAGGGGCTGATGTGTGCAATGTCAATTTTGGGGAGGACTTTGTTGGTGTGCTCGTGCCGGAGGCGAAAGGTGTTATTGGAAAGTTTTTCCAATATAATGTAAGGGCCGTCGTGTTGGAGAACAAAGGAGGCGGGAACACCTTTGGTTGACTGCTTGGGCGATAGACGGTGACTCGGTCACCCACCTTCCAATCGGGTAGCTTGCGTCGCCGTTGCTTGTTCTTTTGTTCGTTGTCTGCCTTGCGCGTGAAGGAGGCGTATTTCTTGACATACGCCGTGACAGCAATCCGAGCTAAGTGGAGAGTGTCGAGTTGGTCCGATGTCTGGACGGTCGTCGAGCCAGACTTAGTCGTTGCGGCAGTTGATTGAGCCGCGCGTTCAGCGATTACGTCGGGAGAATCGAAGATATCGATAGATGTACGTGGCTGGCGAGCCATCATACCTTCAAAAGCAGATACGCCGGTGGCGGTAGAGACGTAAGTGTTCTGCGATAACGACAGAGCTGGCATGGCCTTGGGCCAAGTCTTCTTGTCTTTGTCTGCGAGTACCTGGATAGCGCGGCGGAGGCTTTGATGCCTGCGTTCCACCATGCCTAACTGATGGTGAGAGCATGGCGCGGTGCAATGCAGCCATGCTGCAGAAGGCTTTGGCAAGATTGCCACGGAAAGATCCATTATCGTCAGACAGGATGGCCTCAGGAAAACCAAAAAGGCAAACCCATCGGGCAAGAATGGTCTCAACGGTCTCTTCAGCGGTGGTGGAAAGGACTGGAGTAAACAGTAAGTAACCTGCGAATAGATCGACAAAAGTTAACACGTACTGTTCGAGTACGCCTTCGATGCCTACATGAACATGATCTATGCCTATAGCTTGACCTGGATGGCTCCAGACTAACGAGTTATAGCGGCCATGATTAAGAGTGAGGCGGGCGTGTGATAGTTGACAAAAGTGGCAATCCTTGAGGATAGCCGCAATGTCGGCGTGCATCTTGTCTTTCCCATCGGGTCCGAACCATATGTATCGCTGATGGATGTATGGGGCAAGGAAAGGGACCTTTGCGTGATTCTGGATCAAGTGAGCATGGGAGACAAGCTTGCGTATGAGCGGATTCGGAATATATATACGGCGGGAGCGGTCGGGCATAATATGTACCGCTAGCTCTCCCTTGAAAAAGAGAAGAGTATTACCCTGGCCGATAGATGTAGATCCGTCCCAAAGCGGTTGTAAAAGGGGATCTTCTTTCTGCCGTGACGCGCGGGGCGTGTGATGTAGAATACAGATTAAGCACAGCATGGCGATCCAATCCAAATTTAAAGTTATGAACAAGCCACACAAGGTTGTCCTCGAGGAAGACGATCTTGTGGCATGCTAATACTGTCTCACGAGAGATGGTCTCACCGTCGTATGAGGTGTATCATGTCTTGAGGAACAAATACAGCAAAAGGCTTGTTGAGAGCAAAAAGTTGACGGGCTACGTCTGGAGCACGCTCCGCGGGCGGGATGACTATGGCATAGTCCCATGGGGCCTGTAAGGTCTTGATCGTCGGTGCACCGCGCAAAATTCGACAGTCGTGCTTCTTAAAGCGCGCGTCTAATTGCGGATGACTACCGTCAATCGCGAGTCAAAAGGAGCGTCCACTGGACTGTAACATAGTTGCCTGGATGGTGTCCAGTAGCTGATTCGTCGCTTCGACTTCCCCGAGGAGAGTGGGTTGGCCGGGCGATATACAAGGAACACGAGAAAGGGCATCAGGAAGGAGATTCTGTTTACCCTGAATGTATTCCACCTTAAAGCGGATAGTTTGAAGGTGGTCTAGGACCCATCCGACAACCATCGGGCTTCTGGCGTGGTATAGCCATATGAGCGGGCGATGATCCGTGACGATAGTCAGCGGATGATCACTAGCGTCGATATAGTAACGGGATTGCTGAACACCGTAAATCATACCGTAAGCTTCCCGAACATACGTGACCCACCGAGATTGAGTATCCGTGAATTTAAGCGAGAAATAAGAGATGACGGGTGCAGACTTCTCAGGGCCCGAATGTAGAGCTCCACCGATGCCAACGATGCTAGCGTCTGTTCGAAGGTAGAGCTGCTGCGTCTTGTTGTACTTGGCGAGGATCGGTAGCGATGTCAGGACACGCTTGAGCTTTGCGAAACATTTCTTCTCTTTTTCACGGAAAAAGTTGGGTCCCGTAGGCCGGGCGTTCGTAGACTTGAATAGATCGGAGAGTGGCGCCACCAAGCCTTAGTGAGAGTAGTTAGGAATATGTGCCTGAATAAAGTTGGTCATACCGAGTATAGATCGGACCTCGGTGATGTTCTGCGGTTCAGAGATCTTCAGGATCGCGTCATTCTTGCTTGTGTCGGCGGCGACGCCTCTCTTGCTGCAGACTTTGCCGAGCACGGAAGTGAGTTGTAGCCAATGCGTAGCTTGTCCGCGGCGAAGTAGCAGCCGGCTGCCTCCGCAGCCTCCATGAGCTTCTCCAGTTGGTTCATGTGGACGTCGAAGTCGTCGTGAGCCAAATGTACGTCGTCGATGTATGCCGCAGCCGTCTGACCCCAAAAAGGGAGATGGCCGAAGGACTTGTCGACTGCGCTTTGGAAGTCACCAGGGGCGCGGTGGATACAATGCGTCATATAGTTGGGGACTAGAAGCCCACGAGGAGTCCATACGGCGAGGATGTCGCGGCTACCGTCTGTAGGGTCGATCTTCAGGTGCGAAAAACCATCAACCATGTCAAACGCGGAGAGATAGTTATATCCCGCGAAGAGCTCACGGTGATGATCGGGGTTAGGAAGGCCGGGGACCGGAAGGATGAGCCGGTCGTTAACCGCGCGGTAGTCGAATACCATGGGGATGCCTTTGAAATGATCCTGCAAGAGGGAGTTAAACTTGCGTACAGGGCACGGTCTAGTAGCCCACTCACAATTAGGAGAGGCAAAACTATAGCAGCCAGTAGCAAGCATATCATCTGCCCACTGGGTCAGGAAATCTCTGACAGCAGGCGTCCATCTAGGGTAGGGAACCCAAATAGGTTGTGCGCCTGGACGTAGCTTCAAAGAGATAACGGTGTGCGTAACAGCCAGCCTTTTCATGGAATCGGTGGCCGTAACGCTCTAGAAAATCTTTCGCTCTTTTCTTCTGAGTGGGGGTGAGGTTGGAGCTATTAGTATCCGGGCCGAACTTGGGTTTAGTGGTTCTGCCTTCTTTTCCTTCTGTCTAGGTATTGTCGGCATAATCGCTCTGAAAGCATCAACACGGTCTGGGAATAGGCCTGTGATGTCATCTGGTGTGACGAGTAAAAGACCTGGGTCAGAAGTCATGTTCATAGAGAGCCAGTCTAGACCGCTAATCGGTAACATTAGCTGGGCCACAATATGGGGTTTGATAGGATTTGGATACGGCTCCGTGGGTTGTCACTACCCCACTGACGATGTTTCACCATCCGCCGGTTTGGGGACGATCCATAGCTCAGTTGGCCTCAATTCTGGCTTTTGGGTTGGACCAGCAAGAACTGATATCAGATACCCTGCTTTTTAGGCATTACATGTCATACTCGCACGAGCGACCGTATGGTTTCATGGGCCACCTATCAGGGCTCTACCCGGGACATGGGGGACAGAGTGTGTCTCAGCAGATTATGAACCACGTAGTCCCATTCCCATGGTCCCACACTGTATCGGCGGAACCGGTACGATCAAGGGGGAGCATAGGACAGCATGATGAGGACTATCTCGGCTGCCCTATTTTCGTACGATACCATTTTGCCTTTGAGCACATATGGCAGTGGTTTGCATGTCTCTACTACCTTTTTCGATTGCCATCGAGTTCGGCCATAAGATACTGCACTCACCCACATGATATCAAGAGACCTATCGGATACCCGCGCCCGACTTTCTCCTTTTTCGCGGATCTCCCAGCGAACTATCATTTCGCAAACATGGACATGACGATTTGTTCTACGAGCCAACGTCATCCCATCCTTCCGACAAACCAGTGGGCTGTAAGTCCCAATAGAGGCATGCTCGCGCGCCTCTTCACTGATAGCTCTAACAGAGAAATATTAGAGTAAAAGCTGAACCTGTTAAATCAACCTTCCGTATTTATGGAAACGCGATGGAACAGGGGTATCGACATTTTAGCCCCAGTACAGAGCTATCTTCTTCGGGACCTGCCTTCTACGGCACACGACCAGAAGTGGTACTGTACAACCATAGCGAATGTCCCCTTTTTCATGCAGGTGCAGACAGAAGTGCGGGCACTGCAGCATATGCTCAACGTGCCGGGTTATGAGGAAACCCAGGTAGTAGTGCACCCAAGCACGTATTCACCTTGTCTGGCAGACATCCTGAATCCGTATTCGAGGGCACTGCGGGCCAAGGGTTACCCATACGGTGTCCCATCCAATGTTACAGGACAAAATGGATATCAAGGAAACGATACCAAACATCGTACGCCTCGATCTCGTGATCCTGGTTGGGAGTCAGTCTTCTCCTGGAACACACATTGCCGTCTTGAGTTTGCGATGCTCCAGAACGTCATCCTTCCCCAAGACGCGGACATGTTTTCCACGAACGGGCACCTCCCTTCCGCTCCGGTGACTGGAAGGCCGGAGACGACCTATCCAGTATTCGAGCTTCCCAAGAAGTTGGACCACCCGGTCCGGTGGAAACTCACAGCTCGGCGGGATTCCATCCCTTCGTCTTTTTCACCAGCTGCTCCCACATCATTATCGCGAGCACCATCGACATTTTTGCCATCATCATCATCATCATCGTCATCATCGTCATCATCGTCTTCGTCTTCCTCACAGGATCCTCACACATTTCCTTCCGCGTTGTCAGCCGTGGAAGGAGCGCATGCTATACGATTTACAATCACAGGTCCTACATCTCTTCAACCGCTGAAACGCCTCTGGGGATTTCAGATCCCCCCCTCACGCGTCAGCCGAAGTCAGCTGGAGGAGGGGTCTCCACATGACTGCATCTCTTTTGCCTCTCCGCGCATTTCATCCCGCTCGAATCCACGCTGCCTCTCATCCGCTGATCCGAAATCACAGCGCGATTGGAATACAGTAGAGCGCGCAATAATGAAGAGGAAGAGGAAGAGGAGTACGAACGTCAAGGGCGTAGTGGCAAGGATGAAAGAGAAGACTTTCCGCCCGCCGACGAAGACGTGGATACCGGCAGAGGCCGCTCCAGCAAGACGATACGCCGGAAAGCCAAAAAGCCCAAGACCACCTGCCAGCCCGACCGGCGACGGCGACGACGCAGTCACGACGACGACGACTACAAAGACGGTTCCTCATCCTCCTCTTCCTCGTCTTCTTCTTCTTCTTCATCCTCGTCCTCCAGCTCTGCTCCAGCCCCGAGCGCAACATCGGGTAGCCGGACGACAGATAAGCAGGAAAGGACGGAAGATAAGAATAAGAACAAGGAGCGGAGTAAACGAGGCAGCCGCGGCGAAGCCCATAAGGTACGAACATGGCACTATCATGAAGTAGCCTATGACCGCCAAGGTAGACGGTTACCGTACCTTCGGACTGTGTCACAAGGCGAACGCAAGCCCATACGCTCTCAACACCAAGCACAACAGCAGCGTATGCGACAGGCCATGATCCATGGCTGGAAAAACCCGGTTCAGAGATGGACTACGGGTATTCCGGCTCGGTGACATGTACCCCGAAGCACACTGCCAAGGCGCGGTCCGAGACGCGTGCGGAGCGAGCCTAGCCTGCCCCGACCGGCTTACAGCCGACCCCAGAACTTAGTTCCGGAGACGCGCAGCAATGTGTATGCACCACGCGCAACACATCTCCGACAACAAAACACGAAACGTGTACCATCCGGTTGATGCTTATGCTTCGAACACTCCCCTCAACATGAGCCGGAGATGTGCAGGACGCCGATTCATAACCATAGCCGGCAATACCAACTTGAGAGGGAGACTGTTCAGCAGAGTACTGATATAACAGAGGTGATGTTCAAAGGTACTAGTACCTTTTGCCACTTTTTGCCACAGGCAATTTCATAAATATAAGAGGCAAATTCCTGCATGTTTTGTTGATAAAACAAGCAGATCTATGATTTAAAAGCATTATTTATTAATAAATTCAACATTTCAAGTTAGTTTTGAACTTGCAGAGTGACAAAATCAAGCAAAAATGTGGCAAAAATACTTGCCACTTTTTGCTAAGTTATTGGCCTATTATTGCTTCTTTTTTGCTTGATTTTTCATCTAATATGAATGAAAATAATCAGATTTAATGAAAAATTAATTTTACTTCATGATCCACCACCCGGCTGACATGAAATAAGTGGCATGCGGTGTCACTAGTACATTAAAAAGTGGATGTGTAAAACTTTCTAAGTCAATGATACGGACTAGTCTAGGCAAGCGTTCCTGGCAGAATTGTGTGCGGAACAGTTTAATTCGATCACACTGAATCTAAATATATAATTTTTAAATTAATTGTGAAGCCATCTTATTTGTATGTATAAGAAATACACACACTTCAAGTTGCCACCTGCCAATATTAAAATTGTTCTAAGTCCGTAACTCATACTTTCAAAGTGCGATCAATTCAGCCGGAAATAAAGCAATCTAATTCAAAACAAAGAGAATATAAAAATAATTAAGAATTTACGTTTTCGTCTAATTTCCGATTTATTTATTATATAAATACTTTACCACTGTACTGGTACATTTTGCAATTAAGATCGATAGCCCAACATTCCAAGCAAGAGCTGTTGTTCGCGCATATGTTGTTCGCGCAGTTGCCTGCTCTCCCTCTCCAATCTCTGCGACTCCATGATTAGGTGATAGTGTACCATTCCTTGTGCTGAATTTGGC
Organism: Paulinella micropora; assembly: GCA_019918135.1. Classification (NCBI taxonomy): domain Eukaryota; phylum Cercozoa; class Imbricatea; order Euglyphida; family Paulinellidae; genus Paulinella; species Paulinella micropora. The sequence goes on along the minus strand of WBZZ01003054.1, from coordinate 33,434 downwards.
AATACATACTGGTTGCGGTCATCTACGTAGTGAGTAACTGGGAATTGGTTGGCGGCATAGGCAGATTGATTGACGTACTGATTTTGGTTGGGAGCGTGATAAGTACGAACAACAATATCACCCTGATTGTAGTTATTATTGTAATTGTTCTCTTTTTCAGGGACATGTTTGTTACCCTCGGGCTGGGAATTTGTGACAGTGCTACCGCTTCCCTTCAAATTTATCTGCTTTATTTCATTTTGGAGAGCAGCAAGTGCGTTGGCCAGAGAGGACGAGACCGCAGTGTTTTGTGCAGTGAAGCTACTCATCGCGGCAGCAATTGCGTCAGTAACCTGCTGGCCAACATCAACTGGAGCTTCAGACTTAGGAGCTTCAGGTGGTAACTGAGTGGCGCCGACCGCGATCAAAGGCTTCTCATCGTTCTCACTTTCGGGGTCGTCAAGTGTGACTTCCACCTTTGGCTGTTTTGTCTTTTTCTGTTTGGCTTTTTTCTGCTTACTAGATTTGGATTTGCCTTTCGCCGGCGGCTTGCCATGAGTCTCAGCATCGCCAAGCTCAGACTTGATTGCCAACTCCGGAGTCTGTGAAAAAAAAATGAAAAAAAAAACATCATCTTCGACGACAGATTATCATGAAGGCAAATTCAAAGCTAGTAACAAAACGAAAAAGCTGATTACGATTTCAGTGGCTGGCTGTGCTTCTTCCTTGGGCTTGATGACCCTCTTCGGCCGGCCGTTCGCATGGAATTTCTGGAGAGCGTTGGGCTGATCTCTAAACCATACGAAGTCGAAAATCTGCGGAGCTTGTTCTATGGGTAGTGTCCCCGCAGCCGCAGCGCTCATTTGTGCAAGCCCCGGCTCAACATCTTTCTCCCACTGCTCGACACTCATATAGCCAGCGTTCCTTGACTTTGCTGCATCTATCGCCTTCATTGACACGCACTGAAACTGGCGAAACATCTGGCCTGTCTCCTGATCCTCAACAACACGACTCACAAGCAAGGTTTTGTTTAGGTCAGTGATGTCCTTGGAGCCTTGCTTGAGAAAATGTGTGGTCAAGGTTGCCATGGCCCTGACCAAAAAGTGCGTACAGCAAGCAAGCAATGGTGACAAAATGATTACCCGCACAGCGTCAGTGTCTCATCCTCGCGGGTGACTACATGCTTGCGTGGCAACAACGGAATATTTTTGAGGTTACGCGACTTCAAAGAGCGAAGAACGGCAATGTTCTCCCGCCCTCCTACTTGCGACCGGGCACTGAGCGGAGTACTGCAAAAAAAAATAATAATAATAATAAATAAATAAATAAAATTTAAAAAAAAAAAAAAAAAAAAAGTGCAAGCAAAATAGATACAGGAGGCAATGCAGTAAAGGTATAATGCAAAGCTCACATTCGTGGCTATTAGTCTGACTTCGTGCCTGGCATGGATGTTACGTTCCGCGAGGGAACGCAGGGATCCTTCCCTCTGCACGCAAAGGACGAACGAATCGTCAAGTCGACAACCACGCAGTGCTGGGAACGCAAAAGCGAAAGTGCAAGGAAAAGAGATACAGAGAGAGAGAGAGAGAGAGAGAGAGACAGAAAGAGAGAGAGAGAGGTTACGCAATTTCATAGTCCTTGTCGTGGACAAAGGTGTAGTTGGTCGTTCTGGAGCTAAATAAGGCGTTTGGGTCTGGATTGTCTTCCTTGGGCTTGCCATCGTCTGTCTCTGTCTCTATCTTTCCTTCTTTGTCTTTCTCCGTCTCATCTTTCTTTTCTTTTTTGTCTGTCTCTGTCTTTCCTCCTTTGTCTGTCTCTGTCTTTCCTGCTTTGTCTTCCTCTGTCTTTCCTGCTTTGTCTTCCTCTGTCTTTCCTGCTTTGTCTGTCTCTGTCTTTCCTGCTTTGTCTTCCTCTGTCTTTCCTGCTTTGTCTTCCTCTGTCTTTCCTGCTTTGTCTTCCTCTGTCTTTTTTGCTTTGTCTTCCTCTGTCTTTTTTGCTTTGTCTTCCTCTGTCGTCTCTGTCTCCTTCTCTGCCTCCTTTTTGTCCTTTCCAATCGCATCTAATGCCTTTTGTCTCTCTGCTTTTTGCTTCTCTTCGTCGTCATGTTTCTTTTGCTCTTTTTTCCTCTGTGCCTCTGCTCTCTCTCTCTTCTTTCTCTTTCTTTTCCTTGTCTTGTTGTGCCTTTGCTTCTGCTTCTTTTCGTTCTCTCTCTTGTCTTTCTTTGTCTTTCTGTTTTGCTTCTTCTTCTATTTCTTTCAGTCTGGCCTGTTCCAGTGCCTCCTCTTCCTCTGTCTTCCTTTGCATCTTTGTCTTTTTTCTCTTCTTCTTCCCATTGTCTTCTTCCTCCTCTTCGGGCTTCTCACCTTGTGTCTTAGATGTCTCGTTATTCTTTTTTGGATCTTTACTGTTTTTGTTCTTCTCTTTTGCCTCTGTCTCCTTCTCTGTCTCTGTCTCTGTCTTTGCTTCTGCCTTTGCCTCTGTTTTCTTTTTCTCGTTCTTCTTCTTTTTTTCATCTTTACTTTTTTTGCTCTTCTCTTTTGCCTTTGTCTTCTTCTCTGTCTCTGTCTTTGCCTCTGCCTCTGTTTTCCTCTTCTTTGCATTTGCTGCTGGTTTGTCTTCTTGTATCTCTCTTATTACTCTCTTCTTTTTTTCTCTCTAGTGGCTGCCTGGTAGTACTGTCCCATCTTGCTGTCCAACCTGCTGCTACGTCCTGAGAAAGAGAGAGAGCGAGAGAGAGAGAGAGAGAGAGAGAGAGAGAGAGAGAGAGAGAGAATGAGAGAGAGAGAGAGAGAGAGAGGGTTGGCCGGAAAGTTCCACAAAGGCCGTCGGGCTGCTTCAAAAGACGGCTCGTCGATTTTCCCCGCAGACACGAAGCCCTTAGCAGCGTCCACGGTGCCATGCAGAACCCAGTTGTCTTCCTTGTTGATCTCCAAGAACACCTTGCCGTCCGCGGCCTTTCGGTGACCAGTCAACGATGCGACCTTGCAACAACCAAGTCAGAGGACATGGAAAAAAAGCCTGGAGGTGGGGCGAAAACGGGGAAATGGTAACGATTATGGGGGGGGGGGGGGGGCAAATACTGGGAAAGTGCAATGGTTTTCAGCAAGTAAGGGCAGAGAACCTTTGCCATACTGGCGATGGTGTCGATGGTGTCGGTCGCACAGAGTTGTGGGGTGGTTGGTGACGACGGTTGGAATTCAAAAAGGTAGCACATTGAGCAAAATTGGGCCCCAAAAAGCCAATAGTCCGGCAGGAAAAGTGAAAACGCCAGACTTCACCCAAGGACCCTTGCAAAACAAGTCCAAGAGAGAACAGTTAGAGGTCAAGATGGGGCTGTGTGAGTGCTGTGTGCTGCGTCTGAGATACTTTTTGGAAATTTTTTATGAAAATGATAGGCCAAGCTGCCCTCATCACATATCTGTTGTTTTTTTCCCCAAAAAAAACCCTGCATCCCAATACTCCTACAACTACCTTGGCAACTTTTCTGTTGCCACCATACCTTTTGCTCTGGCACTTTGCATAGGCATGGCTGTGTTTGTTGGAAAACAGACTATGCAAATGTTTGCTATGTTATGTTGTGTTTGCAATGAGTGCTTCTGTTCTTGTACAGCATGCCTGGAAGTACAGTACTTGGAAACTAGGGAGGCAAAATGGGGGGTTGCCACCCCCTTTTTTTCTCTTGCTGATCTTGCTTACAACTTGCGTTTTTTTTATCGTTTGCTTGTGTAAATCTTTGTTGTACACTATGGTAAGTTTAGAATGTACTTCTGTTTTGTACGTATTTGTTTGCAACTGCATGTGTTAGGAACTTGCTTGGCAAACGCTACTTTGCCACCCCCTTTTTTGCCCCTGGCCCTTCAACAGCGATAGGGACCATGAACAAAGAAAAGCCCAACATGTAGTGGTTGTGAATACGGTACTATTCAAAATTTTCTTGTTTTTTTTTCAAAATAACTTTGTTGTTTTGTTTAGGAAGATGAAGAAACTTAGTAAGATTGGGCTGAGTGCGGGTGTCGTGGGCCTGTCTTTCCACCAAGTCTTTGGAGGAAGTGAGTCGCGGAATGTCAAGAGCGAACACACAGTTCAGGCCAGCCCTCCTCCCCTCGAATTACCCACTCCACGTTCAAATCCACCCACATCCAGTTTTTTTCGTGTATGCAAACATGACAATGCATCCCCTTCCTTTCCTACTACAGTAAAATCATCTACTACTGCTCCTACTGATACTACTATTACTAAATCTTCTTTCAGTATTAGTAGTAGTAGTAATAGTTTTGCATCTGTCTTCAAACCAACCCGTGCTAATGCTGTCACACCGTCTTGTCCTTCCAGTTTTTCCCAAGTTTTCCGATCTTCCTCTTTCACAACTACTTTTTTCCTTCCAACACCCACATCAGACACTCATGCACTAACGCCAGGTCATGTCGGACAAATATTAGATTATAGAACAAGCACACTTCCATTGTACATAACTCTTGAAGTTCCTGTTCCCCGTCGCATCCGAAAGGACAACACAAGCACTAATCTAAAAAGAAAAAAAAAGAAAGAAAAAAATTCCGCCACCAGAAGTTAGACCCAAAAGCTTTCGCAGGTGGCTAGGCTGCACTTGGCCTGAGCTGGTGCAAGAGATTAGTCATCCTTGCTGCCAAAAACTGCAATGCAATCGATGGGTAGATCCCTTTGCAGCCGCAAAGGCTAGGATTGACACAGTCCAGATGAATAGATCGGACTTGGCTGGGTGGGCAGCCACAACCATGTTAAGCATGCAGAATGACAAAGGAAAGATAGAATATAGATTGAAAGGCGCACGTATTTGTCAGAAAATGTGGTTGCGATTGAACGGGATTGGCGAGAAGACTTATAGGCGAGCTCACAGAGCTGTCAATTGTGACAATTCTTTTTTTGCCGACTATGGAAAGTCGGAAGCACCCACAGAGGACCTCACGTGGACCCTCTTGCACCAGAAGTTCTATATAGAGCAGGAAGCTGAGTCGGTTGCCGATGGGATTTTTCATTTGCAAGACACTTTGGACTTTCCCAAAATCTACGACTACGTCATCAAAGAATGGAAACTTGCGTCCCAGACTCTGGTTTTAAATGGGCAAGTGGATCCGAATGGTCCTAGTGAGAGCCTTGTGAGGAAGGTCTGGCGTGCAGAGTTTGGCAAAGTGAAACCAATCAGAAAGGGTGATTTTGCAAAATGCCCGGTCTGCACCGAACTTGCAGATGATCACCGAAATGGGTACCTTTGTTTTGGGTTTTCTTGCTGCTAACATTGCTGAGATTTGTAGATTTGCTTCTCAAGCGGAAGCTGAGAAGTGGCGACAGCAGAATCGCATCCACAACAAAATTCATCGGGCTAATCGGCGTGGAAACATGCGCAGAGCAGTAGAGGGTAATTTGCGTTTAGTTCCATTCCTAAAGTCGTAGTGGGTTTTTTTGGGTTTTTTTGTTTAGGAAGAAGGAATATCAAAGAGTGACGGCAATCACGATTGATATGACCAAGCCGTTTCATGTCCCTTGGTGCTCCAGAGGAGCTTCGGACTTTCGGGATAAATATGTAGTTAGGCTGCACGCGGGTGGGGCGACTTTGTTTTCACATGACATCAACTTTGTCTTATGTCACCTACCAAACATCGGACATGCCGTGAATTCCAACATCACATTCCTTTATTTCCTTTTGCGTTTTGAGTTATTCCATCCACGTACCAAGGCGGCCACGGAACTTTTCCTTGATTGGGATGGCGGGGGGGAAAATACCGCTCTAACAGCGATGATGTTTCTGTCCAAAGTCGTGAAGGAGAAGTGGAGGAGCAAAATAGAGACTAATAGAATGGTTCCAAAGCATTCACACGGGCCGCAAGACCAGAAATTTTTCGTCATGCGCTACTTGGGCTATAACACCACCTTAATGACCACCAATCTAGCACAGGCTCTGTTTAAACTTATTCTTGGTTTCAAGAAGAACAAGGATTCGTATTGCATTTTGCTGTTGGCTTCCGACTATGATTGGGTTGGCTATTTTGCCGATTCCATAAACCCCCGCTTCCACTATTATAAGCGTCCCTTAGCGTGGAAGTATGAGGCGGGGACGACGGAGTCTGGTGGGCTTCCACGTGTTCGTGTCAAAACATGGGGCGATGCGCAGAAGCACTGGCACGGGGTCAATGACGACCCCGAAGGTGCAGACCTTCTGCCATACCTCAAAGATCCTGGTTTCTGAAAAATACATACTACACATATTATATCATGTCATTATTCTTATACTACTTGTCTTATCTTTTTTTTTTTTTTTTTTTTTTTTTTTTTTTTTTTTTTTTTTTTTTTGAGTTTTGGACAGGCCCAAGAAGTTGACTGGCCTCAAGTGGGTGAGCCCCAAGATCAAGAACGACGTTACCAAGCTCGCTGCAAAGTATTGCTCCAAGGAGGAGCAGGAATGGCTGGCGGAAGTACTTCAGCTGTCTCAGCTGACGCGTATCGTGTGGGACGGCCCCTCCAAGGCCTTTATTTCCATTGTAAAAAAATGAAATATGCCACTCGAGTTTTTCGAACCCAGATTGGTCTTCATTTTTGTTACATCGACTGCCTCCTGACCAGTCGCGAGGAATCTGGCCGTTGCTCTTGGGTTTGTGTACTGGAGGTAACCCTCACATCGTGGGCCGTATGTACGTTCCCAAATCAGGGTTTGAGTGTACACCCCAAAGATAGCATCGAGTAATTCAAGGTGGGTGTGTGTGTCCCCAAACTTGATATGCTGTATCTTCTTTCTCTCTTCTGGATCAGAGACCAGTTTGCCGAGGAGCTGTGCTGTGTTTGATAATAGGATATAGACATCCTTTTAGCACGACTTTTCTCTCTTCTTTGATCCTGAGGGATCCACACATAGGTGTCCTTCTCTACCCCCATCTTGTTATCAAACTCTTCTTTAGTGATATCATAGTGGTCTTGCACCCACTGTTGTTCCTCCACTGTGATCTCCTCTCCATCACTATGAATCAAGTCGATCATTTTTCGTCCTTCTCCTCCCGTGTAGGCAGGTGGTAAGGGATTACCATATGCTCCTCCTCCCGTCTCTTCTCGTTCAAATCCTCCTTCATCTTCGTCTCCTCCATATCTTCATCATCCCAGCCCTCTTCTACTCCTCCTCCTACTTCTTCATCTCCTCCTCCTCCTTCATTCAATCCTCCTCCTCCTCCTTCATTCAATCCTCTTCCTCCTCCTCCTCCTGCTTCTTCTTCTTCTCTTCTTTGATCTGCCTCCGAGAATTCACTCACTTCGGCGGTCTCTGTCGACATGATGTCGTAGTAGTGATCAACAGGAGGACAGTGTCAGCTCCTATGTTTGGTTTTTGTTCGTTTGTGTTCTGTTCCTCCTTCAGTCGATTGACTAGTGAAGAGAGAAACTAATAGGGAGGGTAGGATAAGATTCCCTGTCCTCTATAAAACACTGTTTGTATGTTTGTTTTTGTTTGAGAAAAATAGTCTTTGAGACTTTCTCCGATTTCTTGTTCTCCTTACTCAGATTACTTTCTCCTCCTCTTTTCTATATTGTATCTAGTATGAGGCACTTGGACCTACACACAGATAGTAATAGAGAAGCTAGAAAAGCTCTCCTTGAGAACTCGACAGTCGGTCGGATAGGTTCTCAGACCTACCTTTAGAAAACGATCAGAGATTTGCAAAAATACTCTGACGTATGTGTGAGATAATGCAGATAAATGCACAAACTAGAAGGGTAGAGTGTTGTGCTCCTGTCCCTATGTTTGTTTGTGTTTTGTGTGTGTTCCTTCACTCTTCTGTCCACCTCCTTCTTCTTGGTCTCTGTGTGAGAACAGCAAGAACGACAGAGAGTTTGTATCTGATGTCTCCTTGTGAGCACACAGATACTGATTGGGCTAGAGGGTACGAGACAACTGCTTGAGACCAATCAAATTATTTGTTTTGTGAAAGAGTTATGAGGGAGCTGTGTTGGAGTATTTGTTTTCGTCTGACGTCCCCGTGTGAGACAGGTCAGTGAAAATTCACTCTGTTGCCTTTGTGGCAAAGCAGAAAGAAATCACCCTAGTGATGTGGACTCCAAATGTAATGCCCCCAACGATAGCTCGTAAAAAGTCGGTAATACAACCAAACACAGTCCTCAAGAATGAGAATGATGTCTCGTTGTATTAGCTCAGTGAAGCCAAAAAGGAAAACTGCAACAGACCAGGAATAAAATGGCATCAGGTCCAATATGGACAAATAATACTGAAAAACAAGCTGGTGCACCTGTCACCAGGAAAAGGTACTTTTTACCGGCTATCCGGGGGGCGATGCCTACACTCCGAGAAGAAATTCCAGAAGGAAGTTGAAGAAGTGAAGTCAACTCCTCTCACTACTGACCTCTCGTGGAATTAATCAACGCAGTTCCGAGAAGATTTATTTACTAATTACTCTGGACTGTGAATACCGTAATATTTCGAGAAGATTTATTTACTAATTACTCTGGTGAATACCGTAATATTTTACTTTATGCAGTAAAAGAGAAGCAAACTAATTGATTTCATCTACCATCGGTACCGACACCTGCCCTAAAGTTGATGTGTAATCCTAACGTGACAGCCCACGACATCTACCAGGAGTACTTGGGGCCTACAAGCTCTGCAGCTCAGTACGAAGCTCTCTGGAATCAATTAGGTACGTTCATTCCTTTAGATGAATTTGTTAACCATTTACCGATTTCGACTTCGATCCCTGGGGCGCCTGGATCACTTTCTGGATTGGTACTTCCAACCCCTGCAAGCACTCCCGTCACCGTGCCCCCATCAACCCTGACTGGTACGAACTAGCAGCGACCTTGGGAAGTATTCCTTTGGGACCTGCGCCACCGACTCATCCATCGGCAAGCCCCACCACCCCAGCTGCCACACCACTACTGCATCATCGTCCCCTGTGGTAACTCCAACGATCATGGCATTTACCCCAGTTGCGTTGCTTGTAAGTGCAACAGGATTGGCCCCCATCGGTATGGTACCTCCAACTACTCCAGTCGATCCGTTTGCCCGCCCTATTAGCCTAGCGAGTGCAGCAACACCCCTGCCCCGGCATGAACCGCTTCCATCACTGGGATCACTCTTTGCAGCACGCCCACCAGCCCCACTGGTCAGCCGTACACTGTCCATGTCTGATCCAGCCTTCGCGTCGCCACTTCGACCGATGATTGACCCCCTTGGACCCATGCCGGCCTTCCCAACGCAGACGACAATTACCCAGTCGACCACCTCGACTGGTATGTCAGGTTCAGCACCCACCAACTCGATACCCGTACGTCCAACACCTCGCATCTCGCTGAGCACAACGTTGCAAGGGTCGCATCGCGTTGAGCCCCCTCTTCCCCGTTGCGGAAGAAACTTACTCGACCTTGCCCGTTGGCGGTACAAGCACATCCGTGGAGGACCAAGGTGGAGCCTCCGTGGCAGAAGCGACTGTGACTCTGGTTCCCGCAAGCTCATCATCGAGTTCATCTTCGGGTTCGTCATCCAGCTCATCGTCCAACACGACGACTGAGACTCTGACCCCTGCCCCTTCGACGGAGACTGGCCCTGCCCGTCCTCTGACGGCCGCACCATCCCCGTCACCCACGGGCAATGAGTCCCCTTCGGCATCGTCGAGAGGAAGGATCCTACGATCGACCACTGCTGCTGGTCTTCCAGTCGAAAAGAAAAAGTAGCTGATGGTCCGTAAGCGACATCAGACTCCGTTCCAATCCCCATAATGTCACGTTTTGACTCGTTTCCGCAGTCTAGATCTTCCACGACCCTTGTGCTCCTCCGTCACGAGCGGCGCCTGTTTCGCTCTCCTCTTTTTTGCCGCAACTTCCTTATCACACTTCGGTGCACCCACCATTGATACCTCTTCCATCGTAAATATTACGCTTCCCACTTATTCCTACAAGTGACAAGTATTATATTATTAAAAGTGTTTGCGTAATATTATATTTTATTCAAAGCTGTTTATTGATTACTATATTTACTCAGCCTGATCATGATAAATATGATTGCAGTGGCATCAAGTTAATTCAAAATTGTTTACTGAGTGGAAATGTTTTTACGCAATCATTTTAATGAAATATTTGCCACTCCTAGAGCCTGAGTGGAAAGCACTACGAGTGGCAAGTATTTTATGAAAACAGTGTTTGCGTAATAAAAATAATAATAATAATAATAATAATAATAATAAAAATAATCATAATAATAATAATGATAATAATAATAATAATAATAATAATAATAATAATAATAATAATAATAATAATAATAATAATAATAATAATAATAATAATAATAATAATAATAATAATAATAATAATAATAATAATAATAGTGCTTCTCTGTCAATGGCTGATGCATTTCTGCACATGCGCCTCCATCGTCTCACCCGTGAGGGGAGTACGAAGAATTGACGATAAGCTCTAATGACACCCCCGCAAGGGCAGTTCCAACACTTCCAGACGGGCCGGTAATAATAATAATAATAATAATAATAATAATAATAATAATAATAATAATAATAATAATAATAATAATAATAATAATTTAAAAAAAAACAGATGTAAAAAAAGAAAGAAAAAAGAAAAAGAAGAAGAAGAAGAAGTACTAGTAATAATACCGGTAATGTCAAACAACCATTAACAAGAATACTAACTGACTAATAACACTATTATTCATTAATATTACTCTCTTGTTCACTTGAGTCACGTGTTTTTTTTTCTTACATACTTTCTTTTCAGCTCTACGAAACTTGAGCAAAAGGTTTTCACTGCAATTATTCAATCAAAGGAGTTGAACATTACGTAAACTTCAACTGAGAACTTGAGCTAATTGAATAAAAATTAAAGATAATGTCAATGTTGACAAATCATCTCGGGGCCTAGTAGTTTGTTGTAGTCAATAGATATAATGCAGTGAGAATCAGATCGTAGATCATATTAGTTTCTGTCACCCTGAGTTACTGCATCTGATTGATTTCTTATTAACTTGAATATAAAGCCGGCAAGAACAATTACCGGCGTGAGTAACCCGCCCGGACAGCTCAAAGAAAACATTGCCCCTGCATGTCTGCACACCCCGGCTGCACCCAAAACTTCTCAAGAAAACTTAGCATATATACCTAGGGCATGGAGGCATCACTGTCAAAAGGCTTGAATTCCCCCGGCCGCGCCTACGCTTTTCAGTTTCTCTTGACACACGTGTTTGCTCAGAAAATTGAAAGTTCCGAAAATCTGAGGAAAATTTCCGCATTCCCTGTCACTGTTGATTTTCAAGTGTAACCGGAACAGCTATTAATACTCTGACACTTAGTCGTACCTCAAGTGGAGAGCCCGGGGCAGACCAAGCATAAGAGTCAAGTAACGACAAGCCGGACGATACTCAATGCCACTATATATTGTGCGGGCCGGCCGACAATCCCTTTTCCCCCTTGGGGGGGAAGCCGCTGCAAGCGGTCGACCCCCACGCCGAAGATTGACTCAGCCCTCATTCGAAGGCGCTCTCGACCGACCGTCACATAACAGAAGGCATTCCGGCTGTAGAACAAATAAAAATATTTAGTCCACGTCCGGTGCGAGTCTCATCAGTGAGAACTCGTGCCCCCGAGCTCCAGCTCTATCCTTCCTCCGGCATCTGATGTAAATGTCATCCATTGACCTCCCCTTCCAGTCGAAAAGAAAAAGTAGCTGATGGTCCGTCACAGTAGTAAGCGACATCAGACTCCGTTCCAATCCCCATAATGTCACGTTTTGACTCGTTTCCGCGGTCTTCCACGACCCTTGTGCTCCTCCGTCGCGAGCGGCGCCTGTTTTGCTCTCCTCTTTTTCGCCGCAACTTCCGTATCACACTTCGGTGCACCCACCAGTAAGAATGATATGCCCGCGCTTTGGACCTCGTCCCATATGCGAAGCGGAATCCTTCTTTCCTCCGTTAAATCAAACTGCATATCCAGAACTACCCTCGGCATCAGCTGCACCGTCCAACGTGTGAAATCCTCGTCGTCCTTCTCGATGGACGCATCCCACTGTTCCAAGCCTTCCCCGTCTCGAAACACAGGTGCAAAGATCCTATCTCGTGTGAGCTCGACCTGAGTCACTTTTACTTCTCCAAAACTGCATTGTCGGTGCCAACCCCAACGCAGCTCGTACCCGTGTCTTGGGCTGTACATACGTAACTTGCATTAAAAAGAAATGATCGAAGTCCTTGTCCATAACCGTATCCTCATATGGCCGACACAGATAGAATTTATCTACCTGCCATTCGATCTTAGCCACATGACATGATCAGAAAGTTCAAGTACACTATACACTATCTGAGCTGATTTCTACTTTGCTACGAAGCAGGGCTGCTAGAAATTTTTTCAATTTTTTTTTAGCTTCATACATATGAGTAATGAAGGCATGCAAGAGCCTTTAGGTGTCACACAAGTTTTGAGTGAGAACAGGCGGTCGAAAGTTGTTGTCATTTCGCGGCGCCGTGAACCGTCTCGCGGCGGCTTACACTATCTGACAATTTTTTTTTCACAAAACATGTAAAAAACGATAGATCTATGCAGGACTATGACGTCCGACATCGTACTTACGATTCTGTTGAGTTTGGTAACATGACGGCGTAATACTATGTTTTGTGTGTCTGTCACTGACTCTCACGGCGTCCATTAGCAGCGATTTTTTTTTTGGAATTCACGTTACCTATCATAGCTACTGTGTCCTGACTCCTTCCTAATGCTTTACTTGTGATATGTACAGTGTGTGCAGAACAAATTTATGACAAACGTGCCTGCACCTTCACAATTTTATACAAACCTTTATCTTCTTCTATGCAGCTGTCGATGTGTTCCTTGCTTGGGTTAATTCAGCCTGCTGAGCATGACAAGCACAGATAATTATATAATTACTTGAAAACACTTCAAATACATGCATAAATGATGTTTCGTTTGAGGCTGAATGGTGGCAGGCTCACCAGGTTCTCTCCCTGCAGACTTAGTTCACGGCGCGGCTGGTCGGTGAACGTGCCACATGGGAATGTGGAACAACACGGATGTACGTCAGACCAGTCGGATGTACCAGACACGCCAATAATTACAGATATTGTGTCTTTGTCCCCACATATTATATTATTTTTGTCATTTTTATATATCCCCTTACGGGAAGCGCTTCCAAATTTTATTTTCCATATTATGATCATATGTGAATATATATCATATATACACATATATATCTTCATATATCTATTACACATTTATGTTATTACTTCTTTTTTAAGTTATTATCATATCTCTGTATTCTTATATGGATACATATGTATGTGGTTTTCACATGTTTCTTTTACTCATTTGCGAGATAGGGAGAGTAGGGAGTTAATCCTCTTCTCGTTGGGTAGGCCCGAATATACCACAGGCCCGCTGCCTTGTACGTACTCTAGTCGATACGTTCTCGCTGCGGATAGGAGGGTAGCCAACCCCACAGTGTGAGGGTAAGAGAATATGTTTTGAGTTTGTGTTTTCTAATGTTTCACAAAATATATAGGAGTAGGAGACTTAACTTAAGTAGAAACGGCAGTAACTTAATATTAATTTACTTTGTTCCAGGGGGAGTGTTGGAAGTAATAATTAATTAATAGTTATGGACCAACCGTATCAGAGTAGCGGTGTCGTTAGAGCCATTACGTATGATCCGGCCATTCAAGTTACGTGGCGCATCTGTTGGCGCCTTTTCTCATTAAAGCTGTTGTAGAGCCATTACTTATGATCCGGCCATTCAAGTTACGTGGCGCTGTAGTGTGTTGAGAGTGTAGTAGCTATCATAAATTGCTTTATTTGTGAGGAAATCGCCAACCGGCATTCAAATGAATACACACACTGCTGCCACTGTCATTTGATCTCAAAATACTTCCGAGAACAGGGAAGATACCAAAAGACTAGGGGATGGTCGATTCCAGTTTATTTCAAGTTAGTACACTTGCTTGACAGACTACTGTTAGACTACTGTTATTAGGAGGCTAGTCAAGACTTACACGGTAAACGTAATTATATCGGAATGAATACCGTACCGGACCGAAACATTAATATTGTGTTAGACTTTCTTCAAGTTTTTACTTCAAGTTTACACTTCTATTTTTAGTTCCGTTACTTCGTTTTTCCGTTTATTTATCAACTGTCATAACTTGTAGTTGTTACGTTTTCAACTGCAGTTAACAGATCAATTTATTTCCCTTTACCTGTTAACCTTTTATCCCCAACAGATCAATTTATTTCCCTTTACATGTTAACTTTTTATCCCATATCTGGAACTTTATTTTCCCATATCTGGAACTTTATTTCCTTTGACCGCTTTTTCCGGTCCATCATAGTTGTTGATAGGTAAAATAGGCAACACACCAGGTAAAGTGGTAATACTTAACATATTTTGCTTTCTTTTTCCAGACTGACTTGAAGAAGTAAAACCGCTACACAACTCGTGCTCGCACTTGAAATATTCTCGTTAGTTCTCAGAATTTGCATTGTTTCGCAAGGGACAAGTAGTCTGTCAAGCAAGTGTACTAAATAAACTGGAATTGACCATCCCAGCGTCTTTTGGTACCTTCCCTGTTCTCGGAAGTATTTTGAGATCAAATGACAGCCGTGTGTGTATTCATTTGAATGCAGGTTGGTAGTTTCCTCACAGGAGGGTAGTCAAGACTTACAATTTGAATTTTCCTTTATTTTCGGAAGAGTCACACTTAGTGTGTGCTGTGCACAGCTCGAATTGGGGAACACCTACCTGCTTCTGGAAACACCAACAGCGAGCAAGCTCAAGGTCTGCCATTACACCCACACAGGACAGCTAGCTCACCTGTCTTGGAGTGGCAGGTCATGGTGACCGTTGTTCATGTTCACCACACGCAGAGAGGCGACTTGCACCATGTATTCAAATCTTGTTCAAGTCTGTTCAAGTCTGTTCAAGTCCCTTGCATACATAGGACAGTCCCTCAAGCAAGACCCATCGAGTTCCTGCACCAGCGGCCACGGCGGCTCCTACCATGGGCCCAACTCGCCCCCCGCTGGCAGGAGCAACGACTACGACTACGACTACGACTACGACTACGACTACGGCTGCAGCTACAGCAGCGACGATGCCTCCGGCTACGGCGGCAGCATCGTCATCGCGCTTTGGCGGCTCCCGCCCCAGTAAGGTTCCCCCCAGCAGGCTCCCAACGCTTTGATGGCCCCATCACAGCCTTCCCGGGTCGATCCTCTTGCCCTTCAGGAAGTAGTCTGAGCCCCATAGGCGGGTCAGAGGCACAGCGTTCCCTGTTTACCCGACCGACACCGGCTTCTGACGGGGTACTTTCCCCACTAGCATCAGGGTATGACTCATCCCCGACCCCGAGGTTTTCTCAACGGAGCCCAAGTCTCCCGGGATCATTCGCCTCCCCTCCGAACTCCCGGTACGATGACAGCGGCACGCTTTTCGTCTCCCCATACGGCGGGATAAGACGGGAAGAAAGGGTAGTCGAGGAGGAAGAAGAGTCGAAGGACCGGCTTCTGTTCTCTTTCTCTCCCGAGCGAGGGGCAGAGCCGGCCGACGGTGACAGCCTCCCCTATCCCCCCCGAGTAGTGCAGTCCTCAAGCCGACCCCGTTCTGCCCCTCCACGTATCGTGACTTTCTCCACAGTTAGGCAATCGCCCCCGCCAGCCGGTGGGAGCGACGAAGATGGAGAGACCGGGACGGCGGTCGCGGAAACCGCAGCCTCCGCAGCGGTCACGCCAGAGGCAGCCGGAACGGTTTTAGCCGGCCCAGCTGCCCCGACGATCGAAGTGGAGGTAGGCAACCCGTCTGGGAGCAGTGCGACAGCTAGTGCATCCTCTAGTAGTGGCGAGCAGCCCTCGTCGAGTAGCTCCGAGCCGTCACGTACCCGGAACGGTATACACTTTAGTGGCAGCACCGTCCTTATGATGGTGGCGCCATTTGAGTCGGCTACCGAACGACGACAACGCTGCCTGAGGGAGATCAAAACGCTGAAGTTCGACCAGGTATCATTAGGATACACCTTGCGTCTGTTTCTTTCAAATCTTTCTCTTTTTATGACCCAGCCTGAGGCCGAGATCTTCCTCAACGCGTGGTCGGCAAGAACTTCTTCCAAAGACTCTTACGTGAAGTCTCTGCAGCTCTTGCCAGGGGTCTGGCTGGATTACCGAGTAGACTCACGATGGAAAATAGACATCGTCTACGACATCACCAAGCCTTTCGGGCCGAGCTACAGAAACGACATGAAGAGACGGTCGAAAGAAAACTTGGCCACTTTTATCACGCGTTTACAGAAGCTCTTCAGGCAGCTGCAGAACGAAGGCCTTGTGGCCGAGGAAACCCATAAGTATAAGGTAACCCGGTGATGTGTCTCCCCTATGGAGATACAGCACATAGAGGCCCTGCAGATAGAAAGGAAGAAACGGGGTATTGCGCCAACGCGCACGTTGGAGGAGCTGAGGTACCTTATCCTCAAGGCTAATCCACGTACCTTGACGGATTGGGACCCCAAGATGATCCTGACGGCACCGGATTCCGACTACGGCCGGCGCCCTCCTCGTGAGGAGAGGGCCAAGGAGAGCACGAGGAAGCCAAGAAGTGGCCCCGAGACATCCCCTCGGGTAGTCAACTGCAGGTCGTGGCGAAGCAAGCGCCGGCGTCCCATCAGCAAAACAAGCCGAAGTCTGGCCCGGGCCCGGACCAACGCAAGGGCTCTGCGCCTTCGAGTTCGTTCGGCGGGCGTACAACCAAGACTGCACGCTTTTCTGGGGCCAACGCGATCGCGATCGCCAAGCCGGCCCAGTGGACGAAGGACTCCGCCAAGGAGAACCGCGCGCCCTACAACAAGAGCTCCGAGCCCTGCGCCTACTATCAACATTTTGGCAAGGTCGCTAAACCAAATCATACACTCGAAGTATGTAGGACACGAACGCGCGATCTGGAGAAGGGGCTCAACTCGCATTGGTGCCCCCCGCGGACCGGGAAGCAACGCTCTGGCCCTGGACAGAAGGATCGTCGCGGCAAAGACCGCAAGGAACGCAAGGATGCCCCTATGGCGGTGGTGATGGCTGCCCAAGCGACGGTAGACGACCCTAGCCAGGTAAGCACCCATAATATATTGGACGACGGGACTGACACGGCTCTTGAATGCCGTTATGTCGCTCCCGTACGACCTCGCAAGGCAAATGTCCTTCAAGGAAGGGTCCTGGCTATTGCCGGACTGGATCAGGCCGCCGACAAGGCTATCGACATCTTTGTCATAGTTGACACTGGATGTAATACCTTGGGGCTGATGCACCCACGCGTGTCCTCCAAGATGGGCCTGATTGAAATGGACTTGCCCATCCTGACAGCCCGCACGGCTCAAGGGATCATAACGATGGTTAGAGGCATACGTCTCTACATCCAAGTCCTCCCCACAATAGGCTGGGATGAGATTTACCTTTACACCTCTCAGCATGTTCCCCCGGGAGCGGATATTTTGCTTCTGCCCGTATCATGCAGACCAACATATCCACGGATGCCCTTTTCACCCGTATGGCAGCTGGCCAACAGTGGCCGGCTGTGCCGACACAGGCGGAGAACGAACAAATCCTCCTGGATGAGTTTGAGATCCTGACAACTCCCGCTTATTCACCCGCTTTGTCGAATGTCAAGTCACCGTCTTCCCCCGGCGCTATGGCGCGAACAAGTGCTAGCGTTACAACGCCCACACTTGCTAAAGCCGTCCCGTCTGCTAACGCACTACTTTCTCCTCCAAGACCGACTCAGTTGGAGAGGGAGGTTATAGTGATAGATGGCACGCCCCCGGCATCGTCGTCGGGGACACCGGCACGTCAAACCGCTACGCCTGTACCACAATCACAAGCTAGCGCCTCATCGTTCCCCTTGCCGGAATCACTTCCACCCTTAGTCCAGCAACCTCCTATACCAGGAATGCCACAATTTTGGACACAGGGATTACAGCGATCATTAGGGTTTTCTCTCAAGTCCTGGCGCTATGGATCTATCTCTCCTAACGCGGCTCGAACCTTCCCAGAAGGAGATACGAAACTGACTAACCTTCAGATCATAGCGGTCCGAGGCCACGCTATAACGGATACTGGCATGAGACAACTCGACCAGGGAAGACCTACAACTCCGCGGAGAGCGGGTCTATCAACCCCGGGTCGAAATAGCCTTATGCACCCAGTAGAACCACGCATGGTTACTCGCACACACGTCAATTTCGAGAGAGCTATGCACCGCCAAGGTAAAAGCATACCAGCCGTCCCACAAGTAGGAGGTGCGGTTTTGAAGGATTTTTATAATGACAGGAAGTCCCTGTTCATTATTCAAAACCCGATCATCCGCCTCCGCCCCTATTGGGAAGATCTCGTCCGATTCGGTCAGCACTTTAAATGCAACCATCGTTGCTACCATTACCTGCCCAAAATCATCCGGGTCCATGGGATCCACGAGGACCCGTCTTTTGACGATCCAGGCAATATCAAGATAGTGCGACACCGAATTGAGATCTGCGAGGACGGTGGGTATAGAATCCCAATGACCGAAGCCCACATAAACCTAGATCGGTGTTTCTCACAGCACCGTGAGTTGGAAACATATGAAGATATGCACCGATATAGTTACGTGGCCACGCGCTTATACTGGAGCCAACTGATCAGATCAGTAGCGTACGTAGCCCCTAGAGTCCAACAGGCTACGGCCTGGGCCCGGATATCCCTACGCCAGATGTCAGATATCATGGCACAAGTCAACAATAGAGACCGTATATTCCTCGACAACAAGAGATATATCGCGCCTTATATTGGCTCAGGTTACATCGATTGCCAAGTCGTTCATATTACCTTTGCAGGTGTCACTATGAAAACCATGAACACCCGTCATCAGGAGCGTGGCACGGGCCTCTCCCAGCCCGAGGATGTCCTCCTGTCGGGGTGTATCGTTTTTGTTCCTTGCTTGCAAGGACAAGCCCCCATACAAACCAACCCCCAGGTTGATTGGATGCGCATCGATATACGCACCGAAGTGGATGCGGATCACGATCGCAATCACAAAAACCCTACGGTAACTAACCGCAGCAACATCCCGTTCGTCGAAACGAACCTTTCCCCGACGCATATAACAGAGGTGATGTTCAAAGGTACTAGTACTTTTTGCCACTTTTTGCCACAGGATGGTGGCTATCCGGGGCGACCCGGACATCTCGTCTGCAAAGACAAGGCGGGGCAGTCGTGGAACGTCAATCTGCGGGTGATCAACGATCTGCCACAGGATTTGTGGGCCGTCCCTGAGGATAGAACAGCCGCGCAGGAGGCCGCGTCCATGTTGACGGAGGAGGAGCGACTGTCAGTGGAGAGGACGAGCTTTGTCAATGAGGGCAAGCAACCAGAGCATCCCCCTTGGCGTGGCGCCCGTCTGCTTTCTGAGGAGGAGCGCAAGCTGCGCGATTTTGACAACCCTGACCGATTTCCCTCACCGCACCTCAAGATCGA
Source organism: Paulinella micropora (assembly GCA_019918135.1). Taxonomy (NCBI): domain Eukaryota; phylum Cercozoa; class Imbricatea; order Euglyphida; family Paulinellidae; genus Paulinella; species Paulinella micropora. Next base: position 13,926 of record WBZZ01003054.1, on the reverse strand, counting down.
CGCACTCTTGAGTGAGAATCACACAGAGCAAGGATTGAAGAAAGCAGTCAAGGAGCTGAAGTCGTGGTTGGCGGAAAACGGCCGGCAGCGCTCTGGTTCGAAGCACATTCTCATTCAGCGCGTTTTGTCTGAATTTGCGGATCAGAACAGGGAGCGCGTTGGGGATGAAAAAGAAAGTGGGGGGGGGGGGGGGGTGTAGGACGTGGTCGAAAGAGGAGAAGAGTGGCTGTCGACCAAAAAGTCGAGTTACGGGAGGATACTTCTAGCTCCTCTGAGGATGAGCCGATACTGCCTAGCGAACCAAATCGACCACATTCAGCTGCGCGGCAACGTGTTGCCCGCACTTTTCATCGTGTTTATGGTATTGACGGAGAAGAAGAGTTTGAGAGGAAGGAAGGTATAAGATCGGACCTATCTGATGCTTCTAGTGAAGACTGGGACTGGTCTCCCCTTAACGTTGCAGATGTTGAGTAATTAAATTACTATTATTCATTAATATTGCTTCATTTCCGGCTGAATTGATCGCACTTTGAAAGTATGAGTTACGGACTTCGAAAAATTTATATATTGGCAGGTGGCAACTTGAAGTGTGTATTTCTTATACATACAAATAGGATAGCTTCAGACTTAATTTAAAAATTATATATTTAGATTCAGCACGATCGAATTAAACTGTTCCGCACACAATTCTGCCAGGAACGCTTGCCTAGACTAGTCCGTATCATTGACTTATAAAGTTTTACACATCCACTTTTTAATGTACTAGTGACACCGCATGCCACTTATTTCATGTCAGCCGGGTGGTGGATCATGAAGTAAAATTAATTTTTCATTAAATCTGATTATTTTCATTCATATTAGATGAAAAATCAAGCAAAAAAGAAGCAATAATAGGCCAATAACTTAGCAAAAAGTGGCAAGTATTTTTGCCACATTTTTGCTTGATTTTGTCACTCTGCAAGTTCAAAACTAACTTGAAATGTTGAATTTATTAATAAATAATGCTTTTAAATCATAGATCTGCTTGTTTTATCAACAAAACATGCAGGAATTTGCCTCTTATATTATGAAATTGCCATGGAAAAAAGCATTAAGGCAGCAGGAGAAACTCATCCTGTGATTGATGAGTTAGAGAAGACTGACAGAGTTCTGACCAAGATCAGACTGTTGATGGGTGCGTTACTGCACAAGGAGGCATGGAAGAGATGGATTCCTACCAAGGATCACTCTGTCCTTAAATCACTTAATAACGCACCACCGGTCGCCAACAAAGCAGGTGTTGACCAATATGTGGAGAAATATAATTTTCTCATATCTGCTTCTGAATTGGTGGCCTTTATCACTCATGCTGAAAAGCTGGTGATATCTGAGAAGAAGAAGGCGAAAGAGAATGAGGAGTTCGAGAAGACGATGAGACTGGAAAGAATGAAAGCAAAAGTGAGTGGTGCAAAGACACACCCTCCGACATATTTGACCCCACCAGCTCCTGCCCCACCAGCCCCTGCACCCTCGGGCTCAACTACGGTGGTGGTCACAAACACGGAGAAGAAGGACAGACAGAACATCATTAATGCCTTCAAGGGGAAGAAAGGAGGAGTGGCAAGTCTCATGCTATATGCCAAGACGAGCTCAGACAAAGACTCTGATGCTTCGCTTTTGAGCAAGCTCAAAGAGATCAATGCCTGCATGAAGGCTTTTCCTTGCGACGAAACGCAGGAATACGAGGCTCTTGTTACTGTTTTTGACCAATCTCTAGTCTCGGAGGGATTTGATCTGACACAGTACAAGTTTTTGAGAAAGAAGGAGGAGATTAAGAAAAACAATGCAACAGGCCTAGACGCTCAGTGTGAACTGGCGGTGGCCACACTCATTTCATATTTTCAATTTCATGGATACCAGCATCTCTGCACTGGTACTCTCATAGGATTTGAAATCTTTGGGACAGTGGCGATGAGTTTGAGGAGTGCTGTTGGCTTGGCGGCGACCCTTACGGAGGTAGTTTCCTCCTATGGGCTATTCTATGGCCGCAAGTCGATCATCCTCTATTTCTTTTCGGCGTTACACACAGTTAACCCGAGCAAGCTTACTCAGCTCATACAACAATGCTCGACGTTTAGCTCAGTGAAGTCCAAGAACTTCCTCGAGACACACGTGTTCGAGAATACGGTTCAAAGCGTTGCTCCGTCAGCACTGTTTCAAGAAGTGATGAGTGCATGCTCAAACATGGACTCGCTCACGGAGGCACATACGGCACAGGCAGGCGGTGTACCTGTTGGCGCACAAGCCACGTACACAAACAGAGTTGCCGGTTGGAAGAGACAGAGAGAGCCAGACCTGAAGACCGCATGTTGGAGGTGGTTCGCGGGCTTGCAGTGTAAGGCACAGATGGAGAACAGAGACTGCTCTTTCAATCATGATAGGCAGAACCCAACAGCAAGGGCAAATTTTCTGAGCAGGACGGAAGGCAAGGAACCTGGCCTTTTCAATATGCTTCAGATTGCCGCTGTGAACGAAGGTTGGTATGCCAATATGTGTGATGATGAGGAGTTACGAGAGGCAATCATTACCTACATGAAGAGGATGAAGGAGAAGAAGGAGGAAAGGGAGAGACAAAAGAACTTAAAGGCCTCTCAAAGAGGACGAGAAGGAGCAGGAGCAGGAGGACGAGGAGGAGGAGGAGGAGGACCAGGACGAGGAACATGGAGAGGAGCCTCGAGGTGGCAGGGAACCCCTCAGAGAGGAAGAGGAGGAGGTCGGGGATATACCCCTTATGGAGGGAGAGCTGTTCGAGCTCCAGCCCCCCCACCCAGAGGAGGAGGAGGCTCGTGGGCAAGCTCCAACCCGAATTTCGGTCGAGCTCAAGCCTACAACACTGCCTCGGAGACCGATACGTTATCCTACCCGGACACTACTCAAGGTAATCGTTTCGAGGTGGTGGAATGACTGGAGGGAGAAGAAAAGAGGAAGGAGAAGACTGTGAAGTTTAACCCTAAAGTCACAGTGCTTTCTAATGCTGTTGTGCAGACTGGGCCAACGCTTCCTCTATGTGAAAACAAAAATGTGGGTACACAGAGACTGCAGCCCCAAGGTAGTCTCATACCCGTTCATACAGCACGGTTACCAATGATAACTGATGCAAATAGGAAGGCGAGACTTGCGATGGAGGCGAGGAGGCCAATGGCAGACGTATCGCCTCGGCCAAGCAAACAACCACGAACAGACTCAATGTCCACGGTCGCGGCGGGTGGCGAGCAAAAAGACAATGTGTGTACTCAAGTACCACAAGACAATGTCGCTCAAATAGTAAACGCACCAGTACCGCAGAATAATAAAAATGTTAATGAGGTGAAGCAGGAGGAGAAGAAGGAGGAGTTGAAAAACTTAGAGACAAGACTCCAAAACTTGGAACGTAAAGTTCTTGTTCTCGCAGCCAATATACACAGGCCCGATGCTCTGTGTTATACGGAACTTTATTGTGAAACATTCAAGACAATATTAAAAGTTGGTAATGATACGATGGCGAATATTAATATTGTCGGCCGGAAGTTTTTAAATCGATACCGGGACTGGGTGGACGGAAATATGAAAAAGTCAACGGGCACTCTCAAAGGAGTGAGCAGCCGGACGGATATCACGGGAATCATCACACTGACCTTTAAATTGAAATCCGCACGAGTACACCGTATGGACCTCTATGTCGTCCCCGGTTACCACGGGTCAATATTACTATCGTATGACCAATTGGCTACGATGGGGGCTGTGATTGATTGCGCCGCACGGCGAGTGATATATGGAGTAAAAAGAGGAGAAGAGAACGATATTGATCCCTTCAACGCTACTGACTCTTATGAGGCTTATGAGCTGAGTCTAGCGACGGATCACAAAAAGATTGCCATCGCACATGAGGCACTTGAGGTGTACGTTCACCCCCATGTCGTAAGACCGGATGAACTGTCCTGGACCGACAATTGGGAATCCCAAGTGTGCACTGTCACAGTTCCGACATGCCATTGGGACAAAAAGTCTATTGATGACTTAATCGAGAAGCGAAAGGAGGAGATTATATGTGTCGCACAAAGAAGCCCGTCGTTGGCGAGATTCGCGGAAGGAGTAGGAACAGATGTCCATATTACTAACGGATACTGTTTCCATGCGAAAATAGGAGAAGAAAAAAGGGAGGCGTTTGTACCAAGGAGAACGGGGCGAATCCCGGATACTCCACCAGAAACTATTAAAAGTTTTATTACTGATTTCTGGGGTGACGAGCCGACGTGGCCGCGTTCACTGTCTGAAGTGAAGAAATGCTTACGGACTTTATTCGAAAATAATAATATTCGAAAATAATAAGCCGTATACTATTATCCTGCCATATAATGAGAAGGCGCTATGGGCGCAGGAAATAAGGGACCGGCTTATTGATCATCCTATACCGGTACCCTCTCGCAAGCAACAGCTAGTGGTGGCTTGTTGTATGGGAACTCGTGAGCAGAGCAGTGCATACAAGCGGAAGCTCAGAGACCTCGACAAGTTGAAATTGATACCGCAAGCATTCACATGCTTTGATGGTTTTTACACCCGTAAAGCTCCTTTGCAATACGCGAGACTCATTGACATGCTGGTGGAGCTCGGTAAAGATGATGAGCCGGACACGGTCACGTATGAAAAGACGGGCCTAGATGATGTCTCGGAAGAGGACTTAGGCTTGGAGGAGGACAGAGAACCCCTCAAGCAGCATAAGCAGATGTCTGATGAAGATTTTCAAGAGGCGGCGCGGAAAATGTTGGAAGAAGGAGTAGGCACGGAGAAGGAGAAGGAGCTTTTAAAAGCCAAATTAGATGCGAACAAGGAAATTTTTGACCCTCCACATGCAGGTGGTGTCAAGCCTGAAGATTTCACTGCGGTTATTTACAAAATACCGGGTGCGGAGCCGTCACCGGCACCACGAAGGGCGAATTTGAGTATACATGAGGCGAAAATAGCGGAGGAGCTAGCAAGACAGCTGCTCAATGAGGACTTTATTGAGAGATCAACATCTCCAATAGTCTCACAACCGAGAATAGTGCCGAAGCCAGGAGGAGAATGGCGCCTGACAGTTAACTATGCTCGTGTTAACAAGGTGCTGGAGGAAGAGAGAAATCCTCTCCCGGCATTAGAAGAAGGAAGGAGAGTACTGCGGAATGCAAAATTCTATTCGGTCATTGACCTTAAGAATGGCTTCTGGCAGATACCACTGGAGGAAAAGTCCAGATGGCTGACGGCGTTTGTGGTGGGTATGGAAATATATCAATGGAAAGTGCTTCCGATGGGCCTCAAGCAAGCCCCAGGACTTTTCCAGAAGGCGATGCAGAAGATGTTGAGCAGTCAGTACGATGATTTGTCTGACTGTGGCTTTATGAGAAGGCGGGGACAGAAGGCGGGAGAATATGCATTTTGCTATATCGATGACATTATCGTATACTCTAACACAATGGAGGAGCATATCGATCATTTGTCCGATATATTCAGGCGCATCGGAGCTTTTAGCCTGAAGTGCAATCTAAAGAAGTGTCAACTTGCCAAGACGAGTGTGACATACTTAGGGTACGAGATCTCCCATAATCGAGTCTCGATATCCAAAGAGAAGAGGGAGGAGATTATGAATCGACCGATACCAAAGGACCCACTGAATTGCACTCATTCCTTGCGATGGCGCAATACTATAGCCAGTTTATACCCGATTGGGGTGCAACACGGGCTAAGTTGGAGAAAATGATAGATTTTGGAGACTTTGAGAAGTGGGGCGAAGAGGCTTTGCAAGCGTTTCATGCGCTCAAAGATCTCATTTACAAAGACCCGAAAGACGGAGGACTGGTGTTAACGATGCCCGACTTTACGAAACAATTCGTAGTCGATACAGACGCATCTAAGTTTGCGATTGGGGCTGTATTACAACAAGAGGATGAGGAGTTTATTAGTAGGAAGTTGTGTGCGGCGGAGAGAAACTATTGCACAAGGCAAAGAGAGGCGTTGGCGGTAGTATGGGCCCTCAAGAGGCTCAGAGAGTATTTGTGGGAGGACCTCAATTTACTGTCAGAACTGATCATCATAACCTGTTATGGTTGATGAATCATTAACAGACGGGACGGCTGGCGCGGTGGCAAGCGTTCTTGTCTTGTTTCGATTTTACAATGGTCCATCTACCGGGAAAGCGAAATGTGGTCGCTGATAGCCTCTCTAGGCTAGAGTTTAACTCAGAAGTATCGGCGTTGGTGTCCACGGTGGAGATGGAAGACTTGTCCACTGACAAGGTGTATGAGGTCAGCCACATTGAGGCGATGGAGATGGCGAGTGGAGTCCGATATGACCGCACAGGTCTACGGTACAGTCCACAAGGCCCGGATCACGGGATATGTTGTGAGCTACATACCCAGGAGGACGCTGAGTGGTCCTATGAGGTATATTTGAATGCGAAGGCGAACATAAGAGAGGAAGAGGAGACGCAGGAAGTTTATGCGGAGCCTCCTCAAGAGCGGAGAAGTGACCTAGACGATGACCCGGAAAGAATCGGGGTACGGCTAGAAGATGGTACTATCCATATAGCCTCGCCTACCGCATGGAGGCAACAACAGGCTCAAGATCCGGAGTTTAAAGAACTGATACACTTATATCAGAACCCGGATAAGCTACGGATGACGAAAGCGATCAAAGATCAGATGAAGGAGATGGGATGGAGAGATGGTCTACTGTGGTACAAGGGCCTTCACGGTCGCTATGCGTCACAGCCGGACAAATGGACCCTTTGGGTACCGGAGAGTCTGAGACGATTTATATTTGTCGCAGCCCACAATTGCCCACTTTTGGCGCATCCGGGTCGACAACGAACTCATATGTTCGTAGCGAGGTGATTCTGGTGGAAGAAGATGAAGGAGGAGATAGATCAGGCGGTGGATGCATGCATCCCGTGCAAGATAAACAAAACACCACTGAAGGCAAACTTCGGCCTGATTGGCGAATTTCCTCTACATGCGGGGATGTTTGAGTTTATACACATTGATCATGTGGGACCTTTCCCAGAATCGAAGGATGGTTACAAATACCTCCTTACGGCTATTGACAGAGCCACCAACTATGTGTGGATCATCCCTGTCAAAGACGTTACTGGCAAGACGACGGCCGAGGCGCTGATCGATAGGATCATCTCACAGATCGGAGTACCAAGAAAGATATGTTCTGATCGAGGCGTAAAAGATCTTAAACTCCGCATATGCTGGTTGATAGCCCAGGACCCAGCAGACACCAGATTGTTATGGGTGGGGTTTCGAGGCAGCTCTAGCAACCGCGCTTGGTGTATGCACTTGCACATTCGGTGACGTCTTGCAAGAGGTTGCTGGGACTGCGGAATAACCTCGGCTTAGTGCAGTCTTGCCCTCAGGAGCTCCATCGGTGGCCCCGATCATCAGGCGAGAGACTGACACGGGGGGGGGTGAAGGACCTCGAACAAGGGTATTGGAGGCTTATGTCCGTTGAGGATATGCCATTAGCTGCATCAGTACGCCTCAGATATAGTAAATTATTATTATTATTATTATTATTATTATTATTATTATTATTATTATTCACAGGGAGATCGTAAGTACATTGTCTTTTTTAATGACATACCCTTGTATAAGGCGGATATCCTATGATATAGTATTAGGGGGCCAGTCCTATTAGCTATATCCGAAGTCGAGGTGTATGTACCCGACCCTGCGATATACCGACACAAGTAGAGATTGACCGTGCTCAGGTACGACAGTATATAATCTATCGTAAAAAATAATTTAATGAAAGTTTCAGAGAACATTTCATTTTCGAGAACATCATCCCAGGACTTGGAAAGGGTCATACCCGGGAGCACCATCGCTCAATACACTAGCGATCCCCGTATACGGTGTAGTATCATCGTCGATCGACCTTTCGCACTCGTATGTTGCGATCGAATGCCAAGTTATATCACTGAGTCTTTTTAACATTCATATTGATAACTGATGATGCATGATCAAATCATGATACGCCGTGGGCAATCAATCAGTTTATTTGAGACGCATAAAGTAAAATAGTTTCTTTGTCACTGCCTTCGTCGTCTGGCGCGGATTTTTTTGCCTGGTGGAGGACCACCAACAAAAGTCAGATCGAACTTTGACTGTTCGAGAATGTCCCAGATCTTATTAGGGATTCCGCCCATCGATAATTCAAAAGGGACATCAAGCACTCCTCTTGGCAGTGTCTGAATGGTCCACGCAGTGTAATCCTTGTCTCTGGGAGTAATTGTATCATCCCATGTCTCGAGACTTTTTGCGTCTTTATATACTGGCAGATAATTCTTGCCTTTGGATCCTCAACCGGGTCCATACTTCTCCAGAACTGGAGTATCGGTTGTACTATCTTTGCGGCTGATGATATTTTGAGTGTCCGTGTGACACGCATCTGTCGTGGGACCGCCACGACCCGCATCAAGTATAAGTCTGAGAGAGTGTCATCAGCGACATGGTGTTCCGCTGGTCTCATCAGATAGAAAACATTTTTCACCCATGCGATGGTTGCTATCGCATCGCCTTCCTTCCATCGCTCATGGACAATCTCAACGTTGCCCGCGTTTGGGTCAGTGTCCGTCCCCTCCTCCTCCTGGTGGACGTCCTTTGATCTCATCGACCTCATCGCCTTCCTCGGTTGGTCGTTGATAAGATCATTCCGCGCTCTCCTTAGCTGCGCCTCTGTGATCTTCTCCTTCTTTCCGCTATGCTCTCGCGGAGACTTGGACTGAGTCCCCACCGCGCTTATGCGGTCAGTCTTCTCCTTGCTGTCCACCTCACTCTCCTCCTTCTCAGCTATCGGTGCCCGATAAGCATCGTCTTGGTCTATGCCAGCCTCCTTGTGGATGGGCGGCACCTCTTTGAAATCCTTCATCCGTTTTAACGCCTCCTCAACGGATTCATCTTCCAGTAAGAAGGGATCATACTTAATCAGCCTTCTTACATTCACAATTTGCACCTTCCCTCTACCCCTGATCTTGTAATTCAGAGGTCCCGTCTGTTCCATAATCTGATAAGGTCCTTTCCAGTGAGTGAACAGCTTAGAGCTGACTCCCTTCGGGACTTGAGGATGGTACAATAGTACAATATCCCCGACCTGGAACTTGATTTGATCCAAGTGCGCTTGTCGCACCCCTTCAGCATCAGTCTTTCGGCGCTCCGCCTCTCTATGCGCCCTGACTATTTGTTCCGCCTCCATCTTCACTCTAAGTCTCATCCCAAACAACTCATCCGCATCCGCCCAAGTGTCTTTTGGGTGAAGGAGCGAAGTCGGGATATCAGGCTCACGCCCATATACTAACTGATATGGCGAGATTGAGCTCTTCGAGTCTCCTAACGCCGTAGAGGGTAGACAGTTCATTGCAAACGCAAATGATGGTGCTGCCTCGACCCATGCTCTTTGATTCTCCTTCTTCGTGCAATACATCTTTAGCGAGGCTTTGAGGGGTCTGTGTACCCGCTCGATTTTCCCATTTGCTCGCGGGTTATAGGCAGTAACATATTGCCATTTCATCCCGTAATACTTAGATAGTTTGTCGATGACCTCGTTATTAAAGTCCGAGCGCGCAACGACCCTCCTCGCCAGCATCTACCCCCAAAGGGTTATGAGTTGGCGTCACAGTTTAACGCCTTGAGGCCATTGGGCTGGAACTCTGTTTAGCAAGTGTGACTAGGTTTTTTCATCGGGATTTCCCTCAAATATGTCACAGTCAACACTCCAACGCAGATTTACTATATCTGAGGCGTACTGATGCAGCTAATGGCATATCCTCAACGGACATAAGCCTCCAATACCCTTGTTCGAGGTCCTCCACCCCCCCGTGTCAGTCTCTCGCCTGATGATCGGGGCCACCGATGGAGCTCCTGAGGGCAAGACTGCACTAAGCCGAGGTTATTCCGCAGTCCCAGCAACCTCTTGCAAGACGTCACCGAATGTGCAAGTGCATACACCAAGCGCGGTTGCTAGAGCTGCCTCGAAACCCCACCCATAACAATCTGGTGTCTGCTGGGTCCTGGGCTATCAACCAGCATATGCGGAGTTTAAGATCTTTTACGCGCGCAACGACCCTCCTCCCCAGCATCTACCACCAAAGGGTTATGAGTTGGCGTCACAGTTTAACGCCTTGAGGCCATTGGGCTGAATAATAATAATAATAATAATAATAATAATAATAATAATAATAATAATAATAATAATAATAATAATGAGATCAAGGGGGGAATACAGCACCACGTTGCTTGTATTTTTTATTAATAGTACGTTTGTTCTTGACATACTGCAGAAGAAAAAAAATTTGAGGGCAAGGAGTTCAAAATTTACAAGAAAGGCTAGAGAATCCGCTTTGACGTGCCGTATGAGGATATATTTATCGTCTTTTAGCGTCTATCCGTGGGTTGATGCGCTGTGTGGCATGACTACATAGCGCATACTATTTGCAAAAAGAAATCAGAAGGTATATGACGAAAATGCTATTTCCGTCATAAAATCGGGAGGGGGTACTGTAGGCATCACCCCCCGGATAGCAGGTAAAAAGTACTTTTTCCTGGTGACAGATGCACCAGCTTGTTTTTCAGTATTATTTGTCCGGATTGGACCTGATGCCATTTTATTCCTGGTCTGTTGCAGTTTTCCTTTTTGGCTTCACTGCGCTAATACAACGAGACATCATTCTCATTCTTGAGGACTGTGTTTGGTTGTATTACCGACTTTTTTTCGAGCTATCGTTGGGGGCATTACAGGAGGGCAGGAGATTATGGTGACGCACAGGATGGTAAATAAATTCAAACATTTCCTCTTGTGCCAGGCTCCCGAAGGCGAGACAGGGGATCGTAGTGGCGCTAGTTGGCGAACATTGCATGTTACCAGGAGTAGGCCAGGTAGTGTGGGTACACTTGTAGAGCACGATGAGCAGCAGAGAGGGTGATCTTGCTGGGTGATAAGGGGTGATCCTAACACAAACAAAACCAGACACATATTGTGTTGGTTGATAGCATATAGTGTACAAAGGCATGTGAACGATCTGCCTAATATGTGTTCAAGTTTGATAACCTCTGATCTGCTACATCTGTTGAGTAGTATCTTCCTTGTGGGAGGTGCTTTCAAAACGATCTGTCGAAAGAGCACACAAAACTCTTGTGTGCAGTTTCCACTTGAAAGGAAAATTCGAATTGTATGTTTGGATACAACACCAAGTGATATAATAATAAATACACAACTAACTCTTATTAAAAGTATCTATGGCTGCATAAAGTCCTGACTTCAGAGAGCAGGTGAAATACTAGTAAATAGCTTAGAGGTGACTTCGTTTATTTACTTAGATTTCTTCTTGTTTGCAGACTTGGGTTACAAAGTACGAACCGTGGCACGATGAAGAT
>WBZZ01003053.1:35000-45711 GCA_019918135.1 Paulinella micropora | reverse complement strand
CGGGATGCTAGACCTCGGTGATCCAGATCGCTTGGGTCGCGTGGATCGCTTGCCCCGGGTGGCCTTGCGTTGGTGGCTTGGTCGCATCCCGGGGGAGAGTGATCAACTCCAGCTAGAGTGACGGGCACACGGGTCAACCCCTGCAGGTGTGATGGGAGGGTCCAGGAGAGGGTGCCTGAGAGCGGTCAGCGGCCGTACCACACACACGGGTGACGGTCACTGCCTTCCCTGGCTCTGCAGACCTGGAATCACCAATGCACGAGGTGGGCGGGACAGTGCCAGAAGTCACTGCGCTTCACGGAACCTGGTTTGGACTCGGATGGGACGGTCCAACCAGGGGGCCTTGCACAAGAGCCTGATACTGACTGGATACCAGGGACAGGAAGGGAGAGTGTGCCTGAGTCGTTCAGCGACCGCCCCCAACACACGGGTGACGGCCTCTGTCTTCTCTGGCTCAGACAAGCCCTGATGTCACGGGTCCTGTGTCAGTAAGGCAGTGTCGACAGGCGCGTCGCTTCCCAGGAGGCCGCCGTTCGAAGGGAAGCGGCGAGGGAAGGACCCAGGAGAACCGTACACTGTGATTACTCCTCCGGCGAGCAAACCCCCAAGAAACAGAAGGACCAGTGTCTGAACCGATCAGCGGCCGCACCAGCACAGTCGGGTGCGGTCACTGTCTTTCCTGTCACTGGACTCTCGCTCTTGGGAGCGCTTTGCCTGTAGGACAGTGTCCGGCGGCGACCAAGACAGAGTTCCCTCTGGCCGGACCAAAGTAAGGGCAATACAGCGTGCCTGAAACGCTAGGCGACCGCACAGTCAAAGACGTATGCGGCCACTCGCTTTCCTGGCTCTGCTTGTCCACCCTTCAGTCACGGTTAAGCCCAGAGGATCTTGGACACCTACGCGAAGCGAGCTGTAAGGCGGATGGTCAGTCCGCGGGGAGGTTGAGCGGCGGGGTTAGAGGGAGAGGCGATTGAGGACGGGGAGGTGGTGGTGTGTGAAGGGGATGCGCCGTTTCACGCTACAGGGTCCCCAGCTGAACGCCTTCGGTAGTGCCGAGCCCCGGGTGAGGCTGTGCGTACCAGAAAAGCCGGATTATCCAGGCAACACTTGTAGAAATTATCGCGTTCTTTGTTTTTTTTCAAATTTCTTTTGTCTCATTCTAAAAAGTTTATCTGCCTCTACTTCATTATTTTCAATACTCAATCGTTGCAACATCTCATTAACCGCCTCTAGTTTTATTATGTCTGGTTGTTTCTTTTCAACGAGACGAGCGATTTCTTTGTCTATTTTAGAAATTCTTTCTTTGCATATTATTTTATCCTTATTTAGTCTATCCTTACTTGTTCTACGAATTTCATATTCCTCAAACCAATCTGATTTAGTTTTGGTTCTGCTCGGAATTAAGTCCATTTTTTTTTTTTTGCGACACTGCGACAAAAAAGCGAAATTCTGTCGCAACCTCTGCGACACTGCGACACCGCCGTGTTTTGGTGTCGCAAAGACATATTCACGGAAATAGAATTTTCTAGAATAAGTCTATTTTTTCTTGAAAAAATTGACTTACGGCAATACTTCAAATACCATTTTTCCTGTATCGTTGTCAGGCATATTAGGCAAAGCGACTAATGGGTTCGACGTAGTCGTGGAGATTTTAGGTTGCGGGTTCAATTCCTAAGGAAGTCGTTCTGTTTCTAATAGAGCCTTTTATTTTTTTTTGCCGTAAGTTGAATTATTATTTTAATTCAACTTACAAATCTAATATTACCTTTGCCTTTTTTTCTCTCTTTGATGTCCTAATATTCTCTGGTTGAATGTCTTCCCTCTTAAGTAATTCTTTTGTCTTTTTCTCTTTAATAACTTCTTTGGTTTGCTCTTTCATATTTTTTCTTCGTCAATTGGTTTATTAAAATCAGTCTTCAATAAATCACGTGGGCTTACCAACTCATCGTTATTTAGTATGATTTTAAACCATTTTCGTCCTTTGACTTTATAAATAATTTTGCTGAAAGTCTTACCGCCTTTTGAAAAAACATTTCGTTTGTTTTCTTTTCTTACACTATCGCCAACATTGAATTCGTCTATTAAATTATCACGTGTGATTTTCTGTTTATTTTTACCTCTTCTAGCAAAGACATCCACAGGTTTGGCTTGAATTCCTCTATGAACTTTATAATTGTACGCATTAACCAACTCTTGAATATAACTTACCCAGTCAAAATTTCTATTAGTTTCAAATAAAAGGTCAAGCCATCTCCTAATACTTCTTATCACTCTATCAACAACCGCAAGCGCTCTATGGTCGCCAACTTCAACGACATCGTGTTTAATTCCATTTTCAACAAAATAATCACGAGTAGCACCTTTATATTCTCCTCCGCTGTCAGTTGTAATTGACTTTGGTTTATAAGGTATAGATTTCAAAGCATAATATACTTCTTTTGCTGTTTTATTTTTTAGTGGAATGATTATTAAAAATCTGGAATGACAATCAATCCAAACGAGCATCCAAGCATAGCCCTTATTGCCTTTCTTATCTTTTATCTTACTCATATCCGCTAAGTCAAGAAAGACTTGGTCTAATGGTTTATCAACCCATATCGTATTCCATATTTTTGGATTCTTTTTCTGGTGGTGAATTTCAAGGGCTTCTTCTTCTTTTGTTTTAACTACTTCTCCCGTTGGTGTGTCCTCAAGTTGGCTATTACGATTTTGATTATTAATAATTGTATGTTTATGGTCTAAATCAGGCATATTATATACAATGAGATTTTCAAAATCCGATGTTAAGAATAAAAAATATAAAGTCATTAGTCCAAAAGGTAAGGTTATCAATTTTGGTGATACTAGATATGAACATTATAAAGACCGCATAGGGTTATATTCACACTTAGACCACTTAGACAAGGAGAGAAGAAACACTTAGACTACGTCAAAAATAAGAAAGGAACACAACTCCGGACAGCTCCGAAAAAGTCGTCAATAATATTGTATACTGAATGACTGATGATGACTGGTGAAGGCTGATGTCATAATGAACGAATATTGAACAAATAATAATCGAAACTGGATGAAAAGTAAACTGACTGAACGAATACTAAACAAGTACAGACCAATTTGTACTGTCGAATTACGACAAGTACTGAACAAACACTGAATGAGTACTCGAAGAATAATTACGCGTGCTGGATTAACACTGAACAATTATGAACCATTACCGAATAATTGCTGAATGAATACTGAACAAATACCGAACATTAAAGCACTAATAATTAACTAACACAATATTTATACTGAAGAACACTGAAGACTCGTACTGAACGAAATTAAATGAGCACCGAAAGACAGTACTGAACGAATACTGGCAATACTTAACGAACAACACATTGATACGGAACAAGTACTGACTGAATAATTAATAACAAGTACTAGTAATGACTACATAATAAACGAATAATGAACTAACAATGATCGCGAATACTGGATGAATAGAATAATAATAATAATAATAATAATAATAATAATAATAATAATAATAATAATAATAATAATAATAATAATAATAATAATAATAATAATAATAATAATAATAATAATAATAATAATAATAATAATAATAATAATAATAATAATAATAATAATAATAATAATAATAATAATAATAATAATAATAATAATAATAATAATAATAATAATAATAATAATAATAATAGTGCTTCTCTGTCAATGGCTGATGCATTTCTGCACATGCGCCTCCATCGTCTCACCCGTGAGGAGAATACGAAGAATTGACGATAAGCTCTAATGACACCCCCGCAAGGGCAGTTCCAACACTTCCAGACGGGCCGGTATGTTCAATGAAAATACCGGTCCAGACGGATCGGTATGTTCAATGAAAATACTGGTGGCACCGACGGGAATCGAACTGGCGACAGGGCCCAGATGGTAGAACTTGACCACTGGGCTATCACGGTGTCCAATAATAATAATAATAATAATGACAATAATAATAATAATAATAATAATAATAATAATAATAATAATAATAATAATAATAATAATAATAATAATAATAATAATAATAATAATAACAATAATAATAATAATAATAATAATAATAATAATAATAATAATAATAATAATAATAATAATAATAATAATAATAATAATAATAATAATAATAATAATAATAATAATAATAATAATAATAATAATAATTAACAATAATAATAATAAAAATAATAATAGTAATGATAATAATAATAACAATAACAATAATAACAATAATAACAATAATAATAATAGTATATATATGTATACATAAGTACTTATATGTATATATATATATATATATATATATATATATATATATATATATATATATTGATCTGTCATGGCTGAGCCCGAGGGCCATGCGCCTCCATCCCTCGACCCAACAGGGACTACAGTGAGTATGTTGGGGAGGGAAGAGTGACTCTAACCATCCTGCATAGAAGGCCCCAAAAGGAAGTCCCTACTACCCGCAGTGTCGGGTACCTTGCAGGAAATCAACTACAAATGGTTGATCTTCCCCGCATGAGAGCTCCACGAGACTGGGTAGGGCCCGCATGGAGGTACTCACAGGGGTAGCAGACATTTCATGCGGTCTGCCAGCGCATGAGGACGTTTTGTGGTAAGTATCTGGGACGCCTTGAAACCCGTCACCACCCCTAGATCGCGGAATGTAAATACCCCTTTGATCCCACGTGGTGTATGTCTTATAAAAACAACACAACAACATGGCATCGGAACCAACACAACAACATAGCCTCGGAACCCACATCGACATAGCCTCGGAACCCACACAACAACAGAGCCTCGGAACCAACACAACAACATAGCCTCGGAACCAACACAACAACATGGCCTCGGAGCCAACAACGACATAGCCTCGAAACCAGTGGGAAGAGGCCCAACCACCTCCTCTTCCCGTGGGGTGCCATACTGTGCACCCCTCCATAATAATAATAGTAATAATAATAATAATAATAATAATAATAATAATAATAATAATAATAATAATAATAATAATAATAATAATAATAATAATAATAATAATAATAATAATAATAATAATAATAATAATAATAATAATAATAATAATAATAATAATAATAATAATAATAATAATAATAATAATAATAATAATAATAATAATAATAATAATAATAATAATAATAATAATAATAATAATAATAATAATAATAATAATAATAGTGCTTCTCTGTCAATGGCTGATGCATTTCTGCACATGCGCCTCCATCGTCAAACCCGTGAGGGGAGTACGAAGAATTGACGATAAGCTCTAATGACACCCCCGCAAGGGCAGTTCCAACACTTCCAGACGGACCGGTATGTTCAATGAAAATACTGGTCCAGACGGATCGGTATGTTCAATGAAAATACTGGTGGCACCGACGGGAATCGAACTGGCGACAGGGCCCAGATGGTAGAACTTGACCACTGGGCTATCACGGTGTCCAAAATAATAATAATAATAATAATAATAATAATAATAATAATAATAATAATAATAATAATAATAATAATAATAATAATAATAATAATAATAATAATAATAATAATAATAATAATAATAATAATAATAATAATAATAATAATAATAATAATAATAATAATAATAATAATAATAATAATAATAATAATAATAATAATAATAATAATAATAATAATAATAATAATGATAATAATAATAATGATAATAATAATAATGATAATAATAATAATAATAATAATAATAATAATAATAATAATAATAATAATAATAATAATAATAATAATAATAATAATAATAATAATAATAATAATAATAATAATAATAATAATAATAAAATAAATAAATAAATAAATAAATAAATAAATAAATAAATAAATAAATAAATAAATAAATAAATAAATAATAGTGCTTCTCTGTCAATTGCGAATGCATTTCTGCACATGTGCCTCCATCGTCTCACCCGCGAGGGGAGTACGAAGATTTGACGATAGGCTCTACTGACACCCCCGCAAGGCAGCTTCAAGCCTTCCAGACAGACCAATACTTTTTAAAATATCCTTTGAAAATACTGGCACCGACGGGAATCGAACTGGCGACAGGTCCCAGATGGTAGACCTTAACCACTGGGCTATCGCGGTGCCACTATAAATAATAATAATAATAATAATAATAATAATAATATTAATAATAATAATAATAATAATAATAATAATAATAATAATAATAATAATAATAATAATAATAATAATAATAATAATAATAATAATAATAATAATAATAATAATAATAATAATAATAATAATAATACTATATCTGAGGCGTACTGATGCAGCTAATGGCATATCCTCAACGGACATAAGCCTCCAATACCCTTGTTCGAGGTCCTCCACCCCCCCGTGTCAGTCTCTCGCCTGATGATCGGGGCCACCGATGGAGCTCCTGAGGGCAAGACTGCACTAAGCCGAGGTTATTCCGCAGTCCCAGCAACCTCTTGCAAGACGTCACCGAATGTGCAAGTGCATACACCAAGCGCGGTTGCTAGAGCTGCCTCGAAACCCCACCCATAACAATCTGGTGTCTGCTGGGTCCTGGGCTATCAACCAGCATATGCGGAGTTTAAGATCTTTTACGCGCGCAACGACCCTCCTCCCCAGCATCTACCACCAAAGGGTTATGAGTTGGCGTCACAGTTTAACGCCTTGAGGCCATTGGGCTGGAACTCTGTTTAGCAAGTGTGACTAGGTTTTTTCATCGGGATTTCCCTCAAATATGTCACAGTCAACACTCCAAGGCAGATTTACTATATCTGAGGCGTACTGATGCAGCTAATGGCATATCCTCAACGGACATAAGCCTCCAATACCCTTGTTCGAGGTCCTCCACCCCCCCGTGTCAGTCTCTTGCCTGATGATCGGGGCCACCGATGGAGCTCCTGAGGGCAAGACTGCACTAAGCCGAGGTTATTCCGCAGTCCCAGCAACCTCTTGCAAGACGTCACCGAATGTGCAAGTGCATACACCAAGCGCGGTTGCTAGAGCTGCCTCCCCACCCATAACAATCTGGTGTCTGCTGGGTCCTGGGCTATCAACCAGCATATGCGGAGTTTAAGATCTTTTACGCGCGCAACGACCCTCCTCCCCAGCATCTACCACCAAAGGGTTATGAGTTGGCGTCACAGTTTAACGCCTTGAGGCCATTGGGCTGGAACTCTGTTTAGCAAGTGTGACTAGGTTTTTTCATCGGGATTTCCCTCAAATATGTCACAGTCAACACTCCAATAATAATAATAATAATAATAATAATAATAATAATAATAATAATAATAATAATAATAATAATAATAATAATAATAATAATAATAATAATAATAATAATAATAAAGATAAAGAGGGAACGAACGGGCCCTGACGGAGACTGAACGAATACTGAACTAGTACTAAATAAATACAGGGCGAACGCTTGTTAAATACTAACTTTGAATAAATACCGATCGAATAATAAAGACTACTCAACTGAACGACAAGCCTAGTAATGAATCATGAAGCTACAGCCCGTCTGTATTAATATCGAATGAATGATATATATCAATGAAGGACGGACGTATAATTAACTAATACTATTGATGAACAAACGAAGTGAGTCCAACGCAAAACTTATGATGGCCCGAGATGGGCGCAAAATGGCCCGAGTTTTTTTTGCACTCAGTGCGGCTTGCACCAATTCGTCTTCACGCCAAGTTCCCAAGGTTCAGGACTTTACTTCACTTCATTTTCCATCGGTTAGACACTGTGACTATTAGGCATGTGCGGTCTTTTCTTTTGGTCCGCTCCGGTCCGAAAGCTTAGTAACGTTTATGTAATTTTTGCCCAAAAGTGATCACTTTACCCCGCCCTTTCTGGAATCAAAAAGAAGTTGCAGTTGATGACTTACAGTAAGTTGTCATTTCGTTTCTGAGTGGCTGTGCCAAGTATCTGATCACACCCCGGCCCGGGTCGGCCGGCACCGGTGGCATCGGTGGCGGCTTGGTTTGCACCAACTTGCCTGCAAAGGAGCCATAGGGCAAAATCCCTTGCACTGCCGGCAACCCGGGCAGGTGGCACCGGGGCAAGATGCCAGCGGCAGCCTATTCAAGTGTCAAACTCAGCCATAGAATGTGTGTTAAGGGGGCAGATTTCAGATTAGCGGCCAGATTTCAGATTAGTGGTCAGAATTAAAATTACTTCAATTTAACCTGCGGCTATATCCGTCCGCAAAATCTGCGGCGAAATATTATAGTTAAATTAAACTAATTTAAATTCTGACCACTAATCTAAAATCTGACCGCTAATCTGAAATCTGAACCGTAACTCAAACTTGAATTCGCTGGCTGAGTTTGACACTTGAATGTATCCAGTAATACACTGTCAAGTGCTTAAAAAACAGTTTCAAGCCTCTCTATAAGCTTTCAGGTCCCTAGACTGACTTACATCGATTACCTCAAAAACCGTCGGAGGCTTCCGACGGTGAGCACAGCTCAAACTTGTGACACCCTGCAGCAGACAATACATGGGCCTTGCCCTTTACCTAGCCCCTGAAGTGCCCTTTCACTACATAGCCCTAGCGCTAATCTAAGCTTATGCAAAGGGGTGCCCCGAGGTGCCCCGAGCACGATCACTCGTCGTTAAGCTCGTGGTCCGGTAAACCCCTGTTATTACATAACTATTTCCGAAAGTAACCGTTACTCCGAATGTACGCGAATCCGATGCCGGGCATAGTATTAATACTGTGACTAATATACTAGGCTGCCACTCTCAGAAGTGAGTAATAACTCGGACTTGAATACCAACTTGAAGCTTAACGAGTCCCGACGCAGGCACCCCAGGATCCGCCCGCCCTGTATGGCATCGACTCTCACACACCCGGATAACATTTTATCATGAGTCTTCTTTTAATATTGCATTGAAGAACGCTTGCTTGAAGTTTTCGTAGAGCTGAAAAGGGTTGAAGCATGTAATTGTTTTAAAAAAATCATCAACTTGAGTAAACTTGCAAGTCACAAGTTTACTTACTTCCAGTTAAGCAATCTAACTTTTTTTCCGCGTTAAGCGGTTTAAGTGAATCACCCAAGCTTGTATATACTTGGAAAGCTCGGAATTCCATACTGCTATGATCAGTCATTACTGACATCTAAGTAAGGACGTCCTTTTCATTCTTCTTTCCGCTCACTACCTTCAACAGATGATGAAAGCCTTGAGCTAGATGTTTGCTGTTGTCGTTGACTTGAGATGATGACAATATCCAAGGTTTAGAAGCTAGACAAACGTCCACCTACCACTCCACTATTACTGTGGACATTCAAGAGGCAAAACATTCAAACTTTGACCTCATCTTTCTCAATTAATATTTGAGATATGGAAATGCAACGCACACCGTTGGAAAGCTCTGTTTCTCAGCTTTCCAATGCTGGCTTCAGATTTCTCGTCTCACTTAGATTGATGGAGAACGATGAGATCAAAGTTGGATAGTTTGCCACTTGAATGTCCACACAGAAATAAGTTGAAGCCACCAAAGAAAAATCAAGTCAAGAGTTTGGCCAGGTGCGAATGCAGAGACCCTACAAGCAGTCAAGCAGTCAACAGCGACTTTTGGTCGAGTATATTCTCCAGGTTTACGAGAAAAAAAAAAAAGAAAAAAAAAAGGGGGGGGCGGGGGGGGGGGGGGGTTCGAAAGAAGAATGAAGGAACAAAGACAAATTAAGAAAGAAGGGAAAGAAGTGGAGGAAACCAAGGCAAGCAAAAACATGCAGAAAGTGGAGGAATCCAAGGCAAGCAAAAACATGCAGGAAGAAAGGAAAAGACAGGTTTACTTCCTCGTGCATTAGTCGTGATCAACTTGCCTTCTTTGTCTATTAACCACATTGCGGGGATAGAGCGAATGCCAAACCTCCCTGCGCACAAAGCCAAGCGATATTATTGCAAATATTTTTATCGGTCACCTCCAGAAAATATGGTCAGGTTACCGATAAAACTACATATGCGGCGCGCCAAATTTGACGTGTTTTGCGGGCTTGCCGGCCCGGCTCGCTCGAAAAACACGTCAAATTTGTGGCTAGCCGCATAATATACTATTCTTCTTCTGTGAAATGGCGAAGGGAGCTGTCGACCGATTATTTTGTTGTTCCAGCCCAAACCGTCGAAGTACTGAGGCTGTTACCACCAACCACATGCACAGATATAAATGTGTCTATCAATCTATCTATCTGCCTATCTATCTATCTATCTATCTATCTATCTATCTATCTATCTATCTATCTATCTATCTATCTACCTACCTACCTACCTAGCTAGCTAGCTAGCTAGCTAGCTAGCTAGCTAGCTAGCTAGCTATCTATCTATCTATCTATCTATCTATCTATCTATCTATCTATCTATCTATCTATCTATCTATCTATCTATCTATCTTATCTCATCAGTTGATCTCATCACTTACTCCACGGAGTGAACCAAGGCCACTTAAGGTGTCACTGACCCTCCCTTGGGCTTGGTTTTTTTGAAATGGGTGCCATCTGTCGACAGACAGAGAATTAGGGGATGGTGTGGGTGTGCTGGGCCCGTGGTGGGGTGCCTTATGTGTGCCTAGCCATACGCCTATAAGTCACATGCCGAAATAGCGACGGGA
>WBZZ01003053.1:12500-15000 GCA_019918135.1 Paulinella micropora | reverse complement strand
GGTTTGACCGGGCCATTTTACAAATAGCTTCCTATTCCCTGTGGTGGCGCCCCACACGGGAACAGCTCGGTTGTTCACAAGCGTGTGCGGGAGTAACAGATTTCCTGTATGTCTTGATGCGACCTCGCGACACGTCGGTGGTGTTGAGCCCTTCCACTTTCCGTGTCAAGTTCGCGATTTTCGACCACTTAGTCAAAGAAATTCTGAAATTCGGGCAGTCACGGTCGTCGGCTCAAGCTAAAGAAAGCAGGATTGTTCCTGCGGGTAGTAAACTGGCGGTATCTATCCACGGGGGAAGTACTTTCCTCTTCTACATGGAGAAAGCTCCCACGACGCAACAACAACAGCAGCAACAACAACAACAGCAACAACAGCAACAGAATCAACAAACCCAACAACAACAACAACAACAACAACAACAACAACAACAGCAGCAGCAGCAGCAGCAGCAACATGCCCTGCGTCAGGGCGTTGCTGCTGGTGCGAGTCCCGCTCCTGCACTCGTGTGCGGGCTGGAGTTGTGTCTGGGCCAGCTGTCTTTCCCAGCACAAAACGAACACCTTCCTGGAGTGTCCAAGGACCTGGTGGGGATCATGCGTGAGATCTCTCTGAATCTGGTCGTGCCGGCTAATCAAAGTGTGTCAGCCGATGGGTTATTCCGCACTCCTCTTGTGTCTCCCTTCGCCGTGGTGGGGATTGTTGCGTTGAGCGAGGAGGACATCAACAACTCGTATGAAGTCGGCTATCGTATCGAGTTCCAGACCGACGACCCCATCTCCTGGCGCATGTGTCCCTTCCGGTTCTTCCACATGTATGAGCTGTGGATACACTCGCAAGACCTGCGGACATCTTTGGCCTTGATTCCGGGGCTGTTGGAGTACTGCGGCGTGTCCGAGGTCGGCTTGCAGACACCCAAAGCCATCCTTAGTCTTCACAGCAACGGCTTTTCAGAAATCTCCTTTGACAACCTCTTCAGTGGGCCCTGCATCTTTTCCTTAGAAGTCCATGACCTCTACCAAACCATTTCGCTGCAACGCTGGTTCTGGTCGCAAGACTGGTCGCGAGAGAGAGAGAGAGAGAGAGAGAGAGAGAGAGAGAGACAGACAGACAGACAGAGAGAGAGAGACACACAGAGAGAGACAGAGACAGAGACAGAGACAGACAGACAGGCAGAGAGAGAGAGAGAGAGAGAGAGAGAGAGAGAGAGAGAGAGAGAAAATGCGAGATTGAAAGAGCTTTGTTTGTCTGTGTGGGCTGGAGCGAGGAAGCGTGGTTTCTAGTCCGACTCCTTCTGACTTCGTGAAAATGCCTACTGACTTACACACACACACACACACACAAACACCACCTGTACCTACAGGTCCGCGCGGTACAAAGGCGGCTCTTCCGAATTCTGCTTAGGCCTTGTACAGCAAAAGCCACAAGGCAGCGATCAGGCTACAGCAAAGCCAAGCCAAGCACTTGAAGTCAAGGAGGCGAAGCTCTCGGAGGAGGCTGACTTGTTCACCTTGGCCAAAGCGAGGAATGTGTGCTGGGACCTCGGCATTTCCTCCGTGCCCATGGAGCAGAAGGCACAACCCCCGCAGGCACGACAGTCAGCAAATGGCGAACCTAGCTGTATCCTATCCTCCATCCACGTTATTGTGAAAATCGATTTTGACCATGCCATGTTCGACCTGAACGCCGCAGCGCTGCGCTTTGCCACCTCACAGCTCAACCCTGTCATCAAGGCTATGAGGTATTTATGTCATACTTTGTATGTTGTTATGTTATGTATGTATGCATTTTATATGCGTTATGTATGTTGCCACCTCACAGCTCAACCCTGTCATCAAGGCTATGAGGTATCAATGTTATACTATGTATGTTGTTATGTTATGTATGTATGCATTTTATATGCGTTATGTATGTTGCCACCTCACAGCTCAACCCTTTCATCAAGGCTATGAGGTATTTATGTCATACTTTGTATGTTGTTATGTTATGTATGTATGCATTTTATATGCGTTATGTATGTTGCCACCTCACAGCTCAACCCTGTCATCAAGGCTATGAGGTATTTATGTCATACTTTGTATGTTGTTATGTTATGTATGTATGCATTTTATATGCGTTATGCATGTTGCCACCTCACAGCTCAACCCTGTCTTCAAGGCTATAAGGTATCAATGTTATACTATGTATGTTATATGTTATGTATGTATGCATTTTATATGCGTTATGTATGTTGCCACCTCACAGCTCAACCCTGTCATCAAGGCTATGAGGTATCAATGTTATACTATGTATGTTATATGTTATGTATGTATGCATTTTATATGCGTTATGTATGTTATGTAGGTTTTGTATGTCATGCATGTATGTAGCCGCGTGCTGCAGACTTGTAGATAGATAGATAGATAGATAGATAGATAGATAGACAGATAGATAGATAGATAGATAGATAGATAGATAGATAGATAGATAGATAGATAGATAGATAGATAGATAGATAGATGAC
>WBZZ01003052.1:210000-260097 GCA_019918135.1 Paulinella micropora | reverse complement strand
CGCCGCGACCGTAGACATTGAGTCTGTTCGTGGTTGTTTGCTTGGCCGAGGCGATACATCTGCCATTGGCCTCCTCGCCTCCATCGCAAGTCTCGCCTTCCTATTTGCATCAGTTATCATTGGTAACCGTGCTGTATGAACGGGTATGAGACTACCTTGGGCTGCAGTCTCTGTGTACCCACATCTTTGTTTTCACATAGAGGAAGCGTTGGCCCAGTCTGCACAACAGCATTAGAAAGCACTGTGACTTTAGGGTTAAACTTCACAGTCTTCTCCTTCCTCTCTTCTTCCCCCTCCAGTCATTCCACCACCTCGAAACGATTACCTTGAGTAGTGTCCGGGTAGGATGACGTATCGGTCTCCGAGGCAGTGTTGCAGGCCTGAGCTCGACCGAAATTTGGGTTGGAGCTTGCCCACGAGCCTCCTCCTCCTCTGGGTGGGGGGCTGGAGCTCGAACAGCTCTCCCTCCATAAGGGGTATATCCCCGACCTCCTCCTCTTCCTCTCTGAGGGGTTCCCTGCCACCTCGAGGCTCCTCTCCATGTTCCTCGTCCTCGTCCTCCTCCTCCTCCTCCTCGTCCTCCTGCTCCTGCTCCTCCTTCTCGTCCTCTTTGAGAGGCCTTTAAGTTCTTTTGTCTCTCCCTTTCCTCCTTCTTCTCCTTCATCCTCTTCATGTAGGTAATGATCGCCTCTCGTAACTCCTCATCATCACACATATTGGCATACCAACCTTCGTTCACAGCGGCAATCTGAAGCATATTGAAAAGGCCCGGTTCCTTGCCTTCCGTCCTGCTCGGAAAATTTGCCCTTGCTGTTGGGTTCTGCCTATCATGATTGAAAGAGCAGTCTCTGTTCTCCATCTGTGCCTTACACTGCAAGCCCGCGAACCACCTCCAACATGCGGTCTTCAGGTCTGGCTCTCTCTGTCTCTTCCAACCGGCAACTCTGTTTGTGTACGTGGCTTGTGCGCCAACAGGTACACCGCCTGCCTGTGCCGTATGTGCCTCCGTGAGCGAGTCCATGTTTGAGCATGCACTCATCACTTCTTGAAACAGTGCTGACGGAGCAACGCTTTGAACCGTATTTTCGAACACGTGTGTCTCGAGGAAGTTCTTGGACTTCACTGAGCTAAACGTCGAGCATTGTTGTATGAGCTGAGTAAGCTTACTCGGGTTAACTGTGTGTAACGCCGAAAAGAAATAGAGGATGATCGACTTGCGGCCATAGAATAGCCCATAGGAGGAAACTACCTCCGTAAGGGTCGCCGCCAAGCCAACAGCACTCCTCAAACTCATCGCCACTGTCTCAAAGATTTCAAATCCTATGAGAGTACCAGTGCAGAGATGCTGGTATCCATGAGATTGAAAATATGAAATGAGTGTGGCCACCGCCAGTTCACACTGAGCGTCTAGGCCTGTTGCATTGTTTCTCTTAATCTCCTCCTTCTTTCTCAAAAACTTGTACTGTGTCAGATCAAATCCCTCCGACACTAGAGATTGGTCAAAAACAGTAACAAGGGCCTCGTATTCCTGCGTTTCGTCGCAAGGAAAAGCCTTCATGCAGGCATTGATCTCTTTGAGCTTGCTCAAAAGCGAAGCATCAGAGTCTTTGTCTGAGCTCGTCTTGGCATATAGCATGAGACTTGCCACTCCTCCTTTCTTCCCCTTGAAGGCATTTATGATGTTCTGTCTGTCCTTCTTCTCCGTGTTTGTGACCACCACCGTAGTTGAGCCCGAGGGTGCAGGGGCTGGTGGGGCAGGAGCTGGTGGGGTCAAATATGTCGGAGGGTGTGTCTTTGCACCACTCACTTTTGCTTTCATTCTTTCCAGTCTCATCGTCTTCTCGAACTCCTCATTCTCTTTCGCCTTCTTCTTCTCAGATATCACCAGCTTTTGAGCATGAGTGATAAAGGCCACCAATTCAGAAGCAGATCTGAGAAAATTATATTTCTCCACATATTGGTCAACACCTGCTTTGTTGGCGACCGGTGGTGCGTTACTAAGTGATTTAAGGACAGAGTGATCCTTGGTAGGAATCCATCTCTTCCATGCCTCCTTGTGCAGTAACTCACCCATCAACAGTCTGATCTTGGTCAGAACTCTGTCGGTCTTCTCTAACTCATCAATCACAGGATGAGTTTCTCCTGCTGCCTTAATGCTTTTTTCCATCTCTGCCTTCCCCTCCTCCAAGGCCTTTATTTCCATTGTAAAAAAATGAAATATACCACTCGAGTTTTTCGAACCCAGATTGGTCTTCATTTTTGTTACATCGACTGCCTCCTGACCAGTCGCGAGGAATCTGGCCGTTGCTCTTGGGTTTGTGTACTGGAGGTAACCCTCACATCGTGGGCCGTATGTACGTTCCCAAATCAGGGTTTGAGTGTACACCCCAAAGATAGCATCGAGTAATTCAAGGTGGGTGTGTGTGTCCCCAAACTTGATATGCTGTATCTTCTTTCTCTCTTCTGGATCAGAGACCAGTTTGCCGAGGAGCTGTGCTGTGTTTGATAATAGGATATAGACATCCTTTTTAGCACGACTTTTCTCTCTTCTTTGATCCTGAGGGATCCACACATAGGTATCCTTCTCTACCCCCATCTTGTTATCAAACTCTTTTTTAGTGAGGTCATAGTGGTCTTGCACCCACTGTTGTTCCTCCACTGTGATCTCCTCTCCATCACTATGAATCAAGTCGATCATTTTTCGTCCTCCTCCTCCCGTGTAGGCAGGTGGTAAGGGATTACCATATGCTCCTCCTCCTCCCGTCTCTTCTTGTTCAAATCCTCCTTCATCTTCGTCTCCTCCAAATCTTCCTTCATCATCCCAGCCCTCTTCTACTCCTCCTCCTACTCCTTCATCTCCTCCTCCTCCTTCATTCAATCCTCCTCCTCCTCCTTCATTCAATCCTCTTCCTCCTCCTCCTCCTCCTGCTTCTTCTTCTTCTCTTCTTTGATCTGCCTCCAAGAATTCACTCACTTCGGCGGTCTCTGTCGACATGATGTCGTAGTAGTGATCAACAGGAGGACAGTGTCAGCTCCTATGTTTGGTTTTTGTTCGTTTGTGTTCTGTTCCTCCTTCAGTCGATTGACTAGTGAAGAGAGAAACTAATAGAGAGGGTAGGATAAGATTCCCTGTCCTCTATGAAACACTGTTTGTATGTTTGTTTTTGTTTGAGAAAAATAGTCTTTGAGACTTTCTCCGATTTCTTGTTCTCCTTACTCAGATTACTTTCTCCTCCTTCTTTTCTATATTGTATCTAGTATGAGGCACTTGGACCTACACACAGATAGTAATAGAGAAGCTAGAAAAGCTCTGCTTGAGAAGTCGACAGTCGGTCGGATAGGTTCTCAGACCTACCTTTAGAAAACGATCAGAGATTTGCAAAAATACTCTGACGTATGTGTGAGATAATGCAGATAAATGCACAAACTAGAAGGGTAGAGTGTTGTGCTCCTGTCCCTATGCTTGTTTGTGTTTTGTGTGTGTTCCTTCACTCTTCTGTCCACCTCCTTCTTCTTGGTCTCTGTGTGAGAACAGCAAGAACGACAGAGAGTTTGTATCTGATGTCTCCTTGTGAGCACACAGATACTGATTGGGCTAGAGGGTACGAGACACCTGCTTGAGACCAATCAAATTATTTGTTTTGTGAAAGAGTTATGAGGGAGCTGTGTTGGAGTATTTGTTTTCGTCTGACGTCCCCGTGTGAGACAGGTCAGTGAAAATTCACTCTGTTGCCTGTGTGGCAAAGCAGAAAGAAATCACCCTAGTGATGTGGACTCCAAATGTAATGCCCCCAACGATAGCTCGTAAAAAGTCGGTAATACAACCAAACACAGTCCTCAAGAATGAGAATGATGTCTCGTTGTATTAGCTCAGTGAAGCCAAAAAAGGAACACGGCAACAGACCAGGAATAAAATGGCATCAGGTCCAATCCGGACAAATAATACTGAAAAACAAGCTGGTGCACCTGTCACCAGGAAAAGGTATTTTTTACCGGCTATCCGGGGGGTGATGCCTACAGTAAGCTTATACTAGAAACTTGCCGCCATTCGTAGTCTGAGGAGTGAGTCACCCAGTGAAGCATGAGGAGTCAGAAGGAAAGTTGTTGTTGTTGTTGTTGTTGTTGTTGCTGCAGTGTTGTTGTTGTTTTCAACTATTTTTTTTTTATTATTATTAGTATTAATAATCATATGTAGTTAGCTGCCCATCAAAAGTCTAATAAATGACAGTTTAATTTTCACTTAATTTCAAGGTACAATTTCATTTATTTAAGTGATTACTTTGAATTCTACATTCTAAAAAATAAATTGAGATATGATGGTTCTTGCGTTGTAAGCGTTCTTGCATCCAACCAGTAACTTTTTTGCTACTCCCTCCGGCCCGCACATTTTTGAGCGTGAAGTTTCACGATTGCCTAGGAAATTCTACGGGTTTTTTGGTTGAGCTGAGGAAATGTTTTTTTTTACACTGGGGAAAATTTTTTTTCACTGGAAAAATAGTGTCAGAGGCCTATACACACAGCTAGTTTCTGATGTGTAAGGAACACATAATGAATGAAGAACGTAAGAATTCAGTTCACTGAGTTTCAAGGAACATATGTATATACTTTTCATTAAAATAGCATTGTATATACTGAGCAATTTCAAAGTGAAAACCGGTCGTAATGAATCAAAGCAAAATAAAAAAAAATCGTCATAGAAGCTGTATTATTCATTAAATGCTGCTGGAAAGTAGTTAATTCAACTCCTATGTTCTCTAGTTGAACATTCCTGACTTTTTGTGGCTTATTTTTTTGTGTGTCTAAAAATATAAAGTCAGACATTTTTTGAAGCATGAAACTCGAGAAGGCAGTGACCTTGTGTGCATTTCAGGAGGTCTGTGCACATATTCTGAGGCTTGGAATAGCATCACAATAAACAAAAACATCATTTTCAACAATAAAATTGAAAGAAGCGATGCGCTCTCATCGATTTTTAAAAAATATAAAGCCAGACGTTTTTTGAAGCATGAAACTCGAGAAGGCAGTGACCTTGTATGCATTTCAGGAGGTCTGTGCACATGTTCTGAGGCTTGGAATAGCATCACAATAAACAAAAACATCATTTTCAACAATAAATTGAAAGGAGCGATGCGCTCAGCTCTCATCGATTTTCAAAGTGATGTTTTGGTCAATACCATCGAAAAATCGCTGTGTGAAATCTCATTGTGTATTCAAATTACCAAGGACAGGCTTTGTGAATTTACGTGTATTAAGTATACAAACAGATTTAGACATTCTATAGTCCTATACAAACTGATTTCTAATCACAAAACATAACTTTCCATGTTTTCATTGTAAAAAAATACCACCAAACACCAAGTAAGTTTGTCGTACAGAAGAGGAATTTTATTGAAAAAATTTATACAAGTGTCCTTGAACTAGTATCCTATTGAACTATCAAAGCGAAGACCACCAAAGATACAAGGAGCTACAAAAATCAACAACGAAAACGAGTGCACAGACACCATTTTTGACATGGGAAATTTCACGACCTCTTCCAAAAATCAACACCGCAAAAATCGGGTCACTGCCGTATAAAAAAGTGAGGGCCGGCTTGAACAACATGCATTTTTCATGTCAAAAAGGGGCTGTGATCTAGTTCTGAACCAAAAGGTTTTATAACATTTCAAATATACAATATAAAAGAAAAAAATCCAATATATTCCCCACAGTAATTTTCAGCGACTTTAATTAACATCGCTCATAGTGGTTTTTTTCAAAAAACTTCCTCAATCAGAACGTGTTGTATTTGACCACAAAGATGTGCAGTCAAGAAGTGACATACCATTGTTTTTTTATAGTGGGGAATAGTTCAAGACATGTATAATTAATTTTTGAAAACAGTTTGAACACATCTATTTTAGTTTAAACGCAGATTTGCGCCCCGATTTCACTGCATTTATTTACATGCTAACTACATATGTTTTAATACAATAATATTCAAATGAAACTTGAATCATAGCACTACAATATTATGAACTACAATAAATATACACAGTTTAAAATCGTAGTAATAACTTGAAAATTTTCATACAACTCACAGTGGCAAGCATTCAACTCAGTGCCACTCTGACTATTAATTAAGCTTATTAAACTTGAATTGCGTAAAAACTTGAAATATATTATATAAACTGTGTTTATAAGATTATTATTAATATTAATAATACCGTGACAATATCGGATAAACCCGGAGAGGGGAAATTGTAGGCGCAGACTCTCGATAGATAAATATGCCGGCGCTACTTTAATATCATGATACCATTGCGTCAACCCAACTTGAATACAATAAGAGGCGTTGGACAAAACCCTCGCGACTTCTGCAAACGGCGACCGGAACTCGGGGCGTCCCCCTCCTACCGGCCAACTGCATCCCACGTAAAAGAATTTAATAATCGTGACTGAACAATTCCCGCCAGTCCAACTGACGACGTCACAGAAAAGATGTACCTACAGAAAATGACCCACGAAACGGCCTGATATGTGCAATAATGGTAATGGTAAAAAAGCTAGTGCCACCAGTACCAGAAAAGATACTCTAAATGACTGTATAAGTTATAATACTACTAACCGTAACGAATCAGGCTAACGTATAAAATAGCAATATGTACATAGCTGAGGAGGAAGGGTCTAATTAATTATCCAATGCTCCCCCTTAATTAGACTCCCTTACGAGTCAGTGTCAAACCATACCGTGCTACTAACAACTAGATTAGAAAAATGAGCAAAGCGCAAAGTGAGCTACCCTACGTCTCCAGTGGAGTTCGGCTATATAGCTGCACTATATCAACTAAAGCGCTACAGGCACAACAGTGCACAAAAAAATAAGACTAAGCGAAAGCAGAGGTGCTAGCCTATGTCTCCACATCTTGTGGAGTTCGGCAATCTAGTCACCTAATTGTTAATATCTATTCCCGGACCACCGGGAAGCTGACAAGAGTCCTACCCAAAGTCCACGTTGGAGAAAGTCCTGCTGTCGGGGGGTTGTCCTCTAAGAGGGAGCGGTTCCCCGAGTCTTTAATCCTGGGACACGTGCCGA
Organism: Paulinella micropora; assembly: GCA_019918135.1. Classification (NCBI taxonomy): domain Eukaryota; phylum Cercozoa; class Imbricatea; order Euglyphida; family Paulinellidae; genus Paulinella; species Paulinella micropora. The sequence continues at coordinate 253,022 of WBZZ01003052.1, read as the reverse complement.
ACCCGACGGTCGTAAGGCTCACCCCGCATAGCCTTAGTGTTTATGTCGGCCAGATTGTCGGTTGAGCCCACCTTCTCGTTGACAACGAGCCCGGCGTCCACCTTCTGGTTGATGATGGCGCATCGCAGGTCCACATGTCCTAGCTTCCTAGCAAACACATTGCTGTCGGCGAGGTCCAACGCTCCCTGGTTGTCGCCGTACAGGATGGGGGGCTGCCCCCACCCGTACGGCCCCATGGCGTCCGCGACCCGGCCGTCGGCGATTCCCTGCACAAAGTTCACAATCTTGTCTTGTCCATGATCAGAATCCACCATTGCATAAACCTCCGCCTCACATGAGGAGGCTTCGGGTGCCGCTGGCACCAGACGCGCGCCGACCGCCGCCTCTTCTGGGTCCCCGCTGCCGGGCACAGCCGCCACCAGCTCGTCGCTCAGCGGTCGCGCCTTCTCTTAAGACTTCCACACGCGCACGCAGGGCCGCGTCCTTCGGGAGGACCACCGACACGTTCCGTTTCATGCAGAAGGGGAGCACTGAGCCACCCATAAAGAAGTGAAAGCCCGCCATCCGGGCGCGACGATCTTCCGGCGTACCCTTCCAACTTGAGTCGGCCCACGACATCAAGCGGGTGCCGTTCGCTTTAGTAAAGCGAATGCCTTTTGAACGCGTACCGTTAAGGTACCGCACACCCTGCTCGGCTTGCTGATAATTGAACAACTCGGGCTTGGAGGCATGGGTCGCTACCTCCCCGAGCGGGCCAAACACCTCATGCCGAGTGATACGTGTCCACAAGAGGACACCTACGATGTGCTGCGGCAAGAACTGCTCTAACACGGACTGCTTTCCGGCCCGCACCCCCGGCATCAGCCACGGCGAGTCGACAGTAGCTAGACCGGTGCACTGGAGCTTCTCAACGGCCTCCTTGATAAAGTCCTCCTGAGAGATCTTGATCGTCCGGCCTAACCGACAGTCTTCCTTATCTTCGATGTTCAAGCCTACCACCCCGGCTGGCGCCTCTTGCTTAAAGACCTCAAGGCTTTCTTACCAGCAGCTAAGAACTCCGCTTCTACATCCTTACCACTGAACGCTCCCATCACGATGTCGTCGACGTGCACGAACACAAAGTCCGGTTTGTCCTTACCGGGTATCCAGCGCCAAAAGAAGCAAGGAAAAGCGATATGAGCCTTAAAGCCCAAACCTTCTAAGAACGGGACTAGCTTGTACCGCCACCATTTGCGACCCGCGTCCGGTTTGCCATAGAGGGCTTTAAGCATTTCCCACACATACCCCGGCTCTTCTAAACCAAACGGTGGTACGATGTAACTGGGGCGATACCCCTGCTCAGCTGCAGACGCCTCTGTGTATGCGGTGCCAACGTCCCACTTTGACAAGACTAAGCCAAAGAACACTGTTAGGGCGAAAAGCATCAAGATGGTAAGGGCACACGGGGTTGGGAAGTCCAGTTTCCCAAAATGCCATCCCTGTATCATGGAAAACCCCTTGGCCGTCCATCGGCTTTTGAAATTTAGGATCTCTCCCCCTGCCTCTTTGGTGGCATCAACGAACCGCCATTCACAAATGTCTTTCTTGTCTACTAAGTCGGCTCGGACTCTCCGGAAGCAACCTTTCTCCCAGAGCGTAGCCATCTCGGCTCGGGCGTCGTCCCAGTATCCTAGCTCGTCGGCTTGCTTCTCACTCACCGGTCTAGTGAACGTGGCGGCATGTGCGGTCTCCGGACCATCGGCAAGGTACTTGACGATTTCCGAGTCCAACATACGGTCTGGGGAGTCGTCATCCTCAAACTTTACCCAGTGGGCTGGTCCGTTCTTCTTCTGCTTCTTAACACATATGGGTTCACTCACGTCTTGCACCCGACCTCGTCGGACCTTGTCCCGAAAACCCACCCCATAGGTCTTCTTGGCCCAAGCCCAGCCCCACTGAGTGGCTGGGGTCTCCACCCACCTTCCCTTCAACTCCCCTATTGTTTCCGGGTTGGGATCGGGGAATTCTTTCTCGGCTTTCACGGCTTCCTGCTCAGAGGTCGCTTCCTCCACTTCGCCGTCGGAATCGGAGCTGTCAAGCTCTCCCTGATCCGGGGCCTTCTTACCTTCACCGGGATCGGTCACCCCCACCCGGGGCTTTGGGACAAACAGCTGCTCAAGGGCGGCGTCTTCCACTAACGGGTCTCCCTTGAACGGCTCCAAGCCCAGGCCCTTCTTCTCCCAGAGGGGTTGCAACAAAGGCCAGGCCGGCTGGTTGTCGTCAAAGTTCTTGACGTTTCGCCATGGGAACACCCTACCTTCACACAGGATCAAGTGTGCGGAATACTCCAAACTCAGCCCTAACCAGGCGGCCATGTGCGTCCGGCTCTCGTCATGTCCTAACCTGCCCTCGATGACCATGTGGCATAGACACCCAAAAGGATGAAGGTAAGCTACCCAATTTACCTTCCTTTCACGGGGCATCAGCTCAAACATCCGAACCTCACCACCGGATCGCTTCGGTGAAAGGTTGTGCAAGAGGATAGCGTGCTGCCACGCATATCCCAAGAGTTCATAGGGCAGCTGAGCCTTAATCAGGTTATGGCGCGCTCTGCGCCAAAAGTCACGTTGGGACACTTCGGCATAGGCGTTCTTGTTGTGTTCGTTGAGGGTGTTGGTCCTCTTCCTCACTCCCTTGTCCCGGACTAGCTACTTGAAGTCAGCTGAGATATGCTCACCGTCTACCCGGACTTCCTTCACCTTCTTGCCACTTTGCGTCTCAAGGAAGTTTATGCATTCCCGCATGAAACGCACTTGTGGTGCCGCAGTACCATCCTTTAGAAGGAGGCCAAACGCATACCCGGTGTTAGCCTCGATTCCCACCATGCCGCACCAAAACCCCCCATAGAGGGGTTTGCGTAGGCACCCGGACTTGTCGAACGCCACGGCTTCGAACTTCCCTACCTGTGTCAACTGGTTGCTTGCCGGGTGGTTCACTTTTCCCCCTTTGGCGGCTGGCACTCCTTACACTCTTTTACCGCTTGCTCATGGGTTTGTCGCCCACTATCTTGAGTCCGTACGCTTCACTGATGAGGCGCTGCATGCCGAACTTCTGACGAAGTTGTTCACTAGTCAACTCCGTGACCTTAGCCATCTCCTTTCCAAAGAAAGCTCTAGCCTCAATCTTATCCGTAGCCAGCTCTTGGTCGGTGGACGTCACGAAACGCCACACTTTGTCCTTGGCGTCTAGGTAATGGACCCCGGCCTTAAGCTCTGGGGAAATGTCCGGTAGCCGGGCCTTAGTGATGTATCCCTCTCCCTTCTTGTTGAGAACTACACTGTAACCTTCCTTGGCTAACTGAGGCCCGGAGACTAAGGCCTGTTCTTTTCCCCCTTTCCGTTCATGGTCGTCATGTCTAATGAGCCCTTCTTAGTCACGGTGGTCTCCCCATTGACCGTATCTACCCGTTCCATCCCTCGCTGAATGTTGACGCCTTACAGGATTACCTGCGACCGGAAGGCACTGGCCAGAAGAGGATCGTCAACCTGCCTGCAGCCCTTAAGCTCTTCGAGCGTCTGTGGAAGGCCCGTGGCCGGCCCCTACGCCGCGAACCGCAAGTCGTCGAACGGTACTTTCAGGACAAGGCCGGCGGGGCCGGCGGGGCGGCTGGGCCACTGCGCACGTCGGTCTACTATGGCCTCCCCACAGAAGGCAGGTCCCGCTGGCGGGAAGAAGAAGGCGCGGGCGATGGCCGCGAAGGAGATACGGACAGTGACCTGGAGGAAGATACGGGCAGTGACCAGGACCAGGGGTTGCGAGGCAAGGAGGAACCCCGACCGACGACGGAGACTTTGAGCGTCCTCCCCGGGGGCTTTGGCGACGGGTTCCGACGTGGGCCCGGGTTGGCTCCGCACGACAAGGCATTGACAGAAACGGTAATACCGATCTCGTTGAACACTTTCACGAACGGTGTGGCACCCCTCACTAACTATTGGTCTGATTGAAGGTGGGCCCGGGCTTTTTTGTCATCCCTTTCTTACCCCACCGAAAAAAACAGCGGCGCCCCCCCCCCCGTCCGCCGCTCTCTTTCTCCTCCGGTGTGTTCCGTCCGCGTCACCCCTGGTAGTAGTAGTAGTCGTAGCGCTGTGAGCGCGGGCCTACTGTCTGCTTTTAATTAAAGGCTACCGACTCAGCTGGTGCAGGGAGCGGTGCTTAGGCGTCAGGCTCGGCAGGAGCCGCGAGCAGTGGCACGCGATCGGCCTGCAGGACCTGCCGCTGGTGCCTGGCTAGCACCCTGGCGGGCGCCGTGGCGCTGTGGTCGGCCGCGACCACGACGCGCAGCTGGCAGCGGTGCCAACGGCAGCGCCCACTCTCTCTCGTCAATGAGCCACGCGCGGAGCGACTTGTACCGGCGGACGTGGCGCGCCGGAACCGGAGGTCCCTGACCGTACAGTCGGATCCGGCTGGCTGCTGCTGTGGCTTGTGTTCGCCGTCCAGCGCAAAGTGGTACGCGACCGCGGGCGCCGGCGGCCGCTGGGCCTGCGAGTGGCTGGCTACGCTCAGGCTGTAGTCGAGCAGCCCAGGGGAGGCAGGCCGGCCCGGCGGCACACTGTCCCCCTCCTCACGCGCGCACAACGAGTCCAGCAACGCGGCCACCTTGTGCGCCCGATCCGGGCGGACGGAAGTATTGGGCAGCACGGCCCAGTGGCGTTCGGCCGGAGGGCGTTCCGGCCCACTCGGGGCCCTTTCCAGGCACAGCATGACCCGCCCACCCGCCGGCAGGTCTATGGACCAGCCCTTGAGCAGCCACATGGGCTCGGCTTCGGCCTGGCGGCCCGGCGGCCCGTGTTCGGCTTCCATCTTGAGGCGCGGGACGCTTGTCGACGGGCGGTTTGGGGCGGAGAGGATCACCCCCCCCCCCCCTCTCCCCACGCGAGGGAGGGGGTGCCTCTTCGGGGAGGGGGCAGCGGGGAGACAGGGGGGTGGGGGAGGGGGAGTGCCAGCGAGGGAGGGGGGGGGGGTGACGCCGCCGTGGCCTGTTCTCTCTCCGGTGGACAGTACTTGGGGCGAATAGCACGGAAGGGAGAGAGGCCGCTGCCGGACGGGCCGGCAGCCGGCCGTGGAAAAAGCTGAGAGTGGGCTAGACAGCGCTGCCGAGGGGTCCACCTGCCAGGAAGCCGCCGGGGGGGGGGGGGGGGCGGGAGGGAGAAGAGAGAAGACACCCGGGGGGAGGACGGAAGAGGCGCAGGGGGCTAGGCCGTTCGCCACACGACGCAGACGCCCCCCCGGCCGTCGGTCCGGCGGCGCAGGCTGCGCGGCAGCTGGCCCTCGGCGGCGGGCACGTCCTCGGCCGTGCAGCCCGGCCCTAGTATGACGTGCAGCAGCACGTAGTGCGAGGGCCGCGCCGGCGCCTCGGGCCACCAGCTCGCGCCCGGCTCGCCTACCCTGGCGTAACAGACGACTAGCGAGTGCTCGGCCCCCGGCTCGGGCTCGGGCCCCGGTTCGGGCGCGGGCCAGTCCGCGGCGCGCAGGACCCACAGCACACAGGTGCCACGCACTAGCCGCACCTCGCCGCCGAGGCCGGACAGCTTGCCGATCTCGCGCAGCGCGTGCTTGTAGGCCAGCGGGGTCGGGGCCCAGCGGAACTCGACGTCCAGGAGCCCGCCGGGTGGTGGACGCCGGTGTGCCAGCTCCGTGAGCGCGCGCGAGGCTCGCCAGCAGTCGGGAGATTGCAGTGCCAGCCGGTGCGCGGCGGGCAGGGTGGCGGGCGGCCGCGGCCTCTCGTCCTGGCGCCACCAGTCGGGCGGGTACACGGCGTAGTAGCCCTGGCGGAGGCCGCGGGGGCCGAGGCGCCGCGCCGACACGGGGGCCGTGCGCCAGCGCCAGAAGCGGCCGGCCCAGAGCGCCCGGATGGCGCAGAGGAGGGCGAGGTCGGGGGGGATGTCCCGGCCCTGGAGGCGCGCCAGGCTGCGCTGGGCCCGGCGCAGCCCGGCCAGCACGGCGGCCGCCGCCGGGCCCGCGCGGGTCTGGAACACGCGCGGGGGCTCGAGGCGCGGGGTGCGGTCCCACTGGCGCCGGAGATAGTGCCACACGCAGTCAGGGGCGGCACGCACCAGTCCACGGCGCGGGCGGCGCAGAGCACGCGCGCGAAGCTGAACTCCTGCAGCAGCGCCCGCAGGCCGCCGTCGAGGGTGTGCTGCGCGTTGAGCACCACCAGCACCCGGGCGCCGCGGAGCAGCCGGGCGGCCTCGCCGTGCCTGGCGGCCAGGATGATGGGCGGCGCGTACCCGTCGCGGCGCACCCCGGCCTGGGCGGCGAGGTCGACCTCCCAGGCGCAGACGCGGGCGGCCTGGAGGTCGAGCAGCACCGGCAGGCCCGGCAGCGCGGCGCCCGGCGGCAGGTCCAGCCCGCACGCGGCGCCGCCGAGGCTCACGAACGGGTGGTGCCGGGCCAGCCACGCCCACCACGACGCGCCCGTCGTCCGCGCGTCCAGCAGGCACAGGGCCCGCAGCCAGACGAGCGCCACGCAGGCCGCGCCCGGGGCGGGGCCCCCGGCCGGCAGGCAGGCGGTGGGGCCGGGGTCCGCGGCGGACAGCCACTGGCGCAGCAGCCCGCGCTCGGCCGCTCCGCGGAAGCAGGCCGGGCGCCCGGCCGGGCCGGCGGGGCAGACCGGGGGGCCGGCGTTGGCGCCGGCCGCCGGGCGCCGGTGCAGCCAGCACTCGTAGGCGCCGGCGAGGCGGACCCAGAAGCGGGCGGGCGCCACGCCCAGGTCGACGCAGTACGCGTTCCAGGCCGTCGCGTGGCACTCACGGCAGACGCAGCCTGAACCACCGCGTCCAGGCCTTGGGCGCGCGGGACGGCAAAGTGGTACAAGAAACACCTCCCTCCCCCACGCTTGTTTCTTCCTTTCTTCCCTACACTTCTTCCTTTCCCCGCCAGTCTGTCATTTTTCTTTCTCCTCCTCCCACCCTCTTTTTTCCCGCACTCTGGCTCACTTTCTCCACCCTTCCTCCAGCCCTTTCGCTCCCGGCGTACATACGGCCGTTTTCTGGGCCCCCGCTCCCCTACCCTCTCTTTCTCCCTCGCACCCCCCTGCCCATTCTTAAAATTATCTAGCCCCTCACTACAGTTGCCAGCCCTTTACCCAACAGCAGCCAAAAAAAGGCAAGACATTAATAAAAAGGAAGTTGCCATGCACAAGTGCCACCACTGTCGCACCGTGTATTGCCAGGACTAGAACGGCGTTCTGTGGGTAGCAAAACAAGTCAGCCAAGGCGAAGAGAGGCTGGAGAAAACAGATTCGTGCAGGCAGGCGGGGTGCCAGGCGCTAGGCTACAAGTTAATCGAACTGTTCAATAAGAACACATACTTCCTAATCTAGCTTCACTAGAAATAGTAAAAGCAAATCTGGTAGTCGAGGTTTCTCCTACCTTCCGCCCTTTGAAACGCTAATATGGCATCTAATAACTCTGACTTAGTCAAAATGAGGCTGGAAACGCCTAAGTATGATCATGGGAAAGAATGCGAGCTGTGGGAATACACCTTTATATCTATAATAGGTGTCACGCACCCAGAAATCCTATCATTAATACAAGGTTTCCAGACTCATGCTTTAGCCAAGCCACTATCTATCTACATCCCTCCTGATTCTCCTATCGACCCATCCTTTAAATCACCTAAAGGAGAGGAAGAAAAAGGAACAGGGGAACAAGAAGAAGCAGCAGCTAAGGTTAAGAGAGAGATGCTTCTGCTGAACCGCCAACAATCATACCTACTGATCAAAAATCTAAGATGCCAATGGCAGCTGAGAGGACCAAGCCCCAGCCGCTATTTGCATTAAGATTCAGCGAGCAGTATTATGAGCGAGAGAAAAAAGAAAGAAAGCAAGATTGAATAGGCTCCTCTATGCTTTCTTACTTCAATCTTGCGCTCATGACAGGAAAGTGATGGCGATTATGAGACAGGGGGGAACCGATGGGGTAGCCTGCTTTTTGGCCCTCAAGAAACATTATGGGGGCCTTGACCTCATAAAGGTTGAAGAGGACCAAGAAGCAGTCTATCATTAGTACCCAAAGGAACCCAGTGAGGTAAGTGCGTGGTTAGCTAACTACACTACTCTTTTGAAGAAGCAAGAAAAGCTGATGGGTGTGATTCCTGAGATCATGAAAACAGATATGATCATGAGGAAGCTTAAACACATGCAACCTTTCAAAAGGTACCATCAGAATACCTGGCAAGCTTTGCTACCTGATCAGAGACCTAACCTTGAAGAGTTTCTAAAAGTAGTAGAACAGCTGGCTCAAGGTCATGTCTCTCAGGGCAAGTTACGTAAGCTATACGGTTCCGGAAGTTCGAAGTCTGACCCTATCACTATCAATTTGGTAGGGGCAACTAAGAACAGAAGGAACCCCAAACTACCTAAGACAGGAGCTAGTATTCAGGAAGGGGGAGAGGAAGGCGTGTGTTGGAACTGCCTCTCCCCCGACCATAGGATTGCCTTTTGTCTTGTCAAATGTCAACTAACTGACTGTCCTAAAGATGGACTTGGTCCATTGAAATGTTCTATTAGAAGACGAGCGAGAGTGTCTGATAAAGGAAGTGTAAGGGAGAAGGACAAGGACAGACAGTCTGAGAAGACAGGCAGACAGGACAAGAGAGAGGAGACAAGGAGTAAGAAGAAGAAGAAGGAGAAGGAGAGCAGCAAGGAAAGAAGAAAGCTGAAAGCATCTGATTTCATTAAGAAGAAGAAGATGATAAGTTTGAATGCTGCCCCTTCCCCTTCCTCCTCTTCCTCTTCTGAGAGTGACGAAGAAGAAGACCCAAGCTTACAAGATAAGTTTGAGTCTTCTTCTGGGTCAGATTCAGAGTCAGAAGATGAGGGAGAGGTGGGGTACATTCATCATATGGCTATCATGATGATGAGAAAAGAAGGAGAGGGAGAAGAGGAAGACAACGAAACACACAAGAAGCCCCTCTCATCTACACCCCACACACCACTTTTGTCACACGCATTTGTGCCACCTGGCGCGGAAGATAGAGGTGAGGGTGAGCGAGAGAGTGGTGTGCGAGGGGGAGATGAGGACAAGCATGCATCATCTATTCAAAACGCCTCCACACACACTCGCCCCACTATCCCACCCCTTCACGAGAACAACTTTTTTACGTCCCTTGATATGGCTGGTGACCCCACTCCTCTTAACCAGATCATACCACTGCAAGAGAAGTGGGCATTCAGACATACCAGGGCAGGATACGTAAAAATACTCGTGAAAGGGCTGCACCCTATACACATTCGTGAGGTAGGTGGCCCACTCCTCAACCTCCACGGCAAACCGATACGTAAGAGTAGTTGTCATGTCACTAGTAGTAAGCAGTGCGAGGCGACAGTGCCTGACACTGGTATTCGGTGCTCGTGGAGTTTGGGGGCAGCGAGAAAGGGGGCAAAGGATGGAGAGTGTGCAGCTAGGTTAGTAGAGCATGACTTCTGTGGCAAGCACCTTGATCAAGAGAGAAAGAGGGGGCAATACTAGCGAAGTATAGGGAGAAATTGAACTTAGGTCTTCTACCTCCTTACGATACTCTTACTATTGGACCTGCCACCTTATTCACTAAAATCTCCCTATGGAGACAGCACATAGTGACTCGCCCCTCACCCAACCCTGCTCCATTACCTACTACTACAACTACACCGATCACTACTCACAGAACATACGTAGGAGAGAGATGGGAGTAGCGGGAGTAGAGGGAGTAGGTGTAGGGATAGGACAGTTCGTGCCTCTTACCTCGGTGTTGTCCCCATCTCATGCACAACCCACACCCCAAGCACAGTCCTTAAGTGTGTTGTCGGCACCCCTTGTACCACTTAACGCATCTGTGACGTCTGCATTGTTAACTCATGCACACTCTGTGTCTCGTGTTGTGTCTATCCCGTAGAGCCGGGAGAAACCCCAAACAGCCAACCAACCGTTCCCATGACCTCCGAACAGGGGAAAGTAGGGACGGTAGAGGGTAAACAGGCGTTGGGCAGGGGGGACTTCCCCCCATTGAAGAGTTACAACGACTCCTCAATGCCCTCGCCCAAGGGTTTACCCCTCTGTGTTTACACATGCGGTGAAATACGGTGGCGTGTATGTTTTCATGGTAGTGGGGACGGACAACAGGACACAACACCATGTCATCCTCCTGTTCTGCTCTCTCACATCTCAGTAGAATAAGCCACGTAAGTATGAGACACATCTCATTGCCAACCACATATACAAGGAGACAAACAACAGTGCATGTCATGGTACGCAGGTAGGTTGGATCTTTGAGAAATGTGAGAGGACAGTTGTCAAGCTTGTACCCCCGAGCCCGATGAATCATCGGACTCGGGAGCCTCACTTGTTTCAGGAGGGGGGTTAGGTTGATTGGTTGTTTCCGTATCAAGGTGAGACTGTGTGGTGGGTTCATACCATTCATTGGGATCGAGTGGTTTGGTCCCTGGGGCATCAAAGACTGTGAGGTTGTTAGGTAGAGCTCTCCACCTGGCTACTATCTGTTTCTCCTCATTTCGAATGGGCTTCTTTAGGACGATGACCTGATTGTTCTGATGTACCACCGCAAACCCTTTTCGCACCCACGCCGATGTTGCGACTAACCCATATTTTAAATGTGGATTATAGGTGGTATGTGAATCAAAAACACAGACTTCATCCCCGTCATTTGAACCTTGCCCTTGTACTCAGTCCTAATGCTCCCTTTGGCAATCCTGAACTTCTGTGGGGCCTTCACAAGTTTGATGAATGTGGTTTTGTCGGGAGATTGTATTTCGCCCGCTGTCATCTACCCACACAATACTATTAGCTTTAGTATCGCTGTCTGTTTCATTTCCCATCAACATAATGGCGCATTCAGTATGTGGGTTTGTTGCGGTGTATGTGCTTTGAGTGTTGGTGGTCGTGTCGGACTGAGAACTATCTGTTGATTCATCCTCCTCTGGTGGGGTCTTACCCCCCAACACAGCTTCAAGCTCCTCTATCTCTTCTAACATGTAAGGAAAGGAAGAGACAATCCCACGTGCAAATGGGTCTTCGTGTTTGGTAGCCATAGTTATTATGCAGTTATGTATCGCATAATACACCTCAGTGTAAAACTCATCGTGCTCCCTATTCTTCGTTACAATCTGTCCGTCTCTCACTGTCCTATTCTTCAAGGCCATGGAGAGGATGGCTAAGTATATGGGAGTAAAGATAGTGGGAAAAGAGTGGAGAGAACGAATAATGAAGTGTGAGTGGTGTTTGCGGAATAAAATCAAAAAGACACCACACTTCAAAAAGAACCATCATGTCGTAGAACACCGACCCGGGATCCACATCTCAATGGATACTCAGGGTTGGTGGAATACGACATCATGGGACGGTAAGCGGTATAAGTTTACTGTTAAGTGTTTAGCGTCCAACTTTGAACTTGATTACTATTTGCGTCACAAGAACGAATTTTTTCCTTGTTTTCTCAAAGCTATTGCTTTCTTTGAGAGACACTCAGGGAAGAAGGTTAAGTTCCTCACCTGTGACCAAGAGTACGGCATGTACAAAGAGTTCAAAGAGTGGGTTGACGTAAATCAACCAGTCTTTCTCGAAGCCCCAACAGGGAAGAAACAGGTTGTAGCTAAGGTAGAGCGGTCCCACCAAACCAATGGTGGGCCTGCTAGGGCTATCCTTAGCGACGCCGAGCTTCCACCTTCTATGTGGGTGGAAGCCGAGAAAGCAGCGACGTATTTTGGCAATCTCTTGCCTATCGCCCATAGACCCTTCAAAGGGAAATCACCCTACGAAGTTATCCACAAACGAAAACCCATGCTACACCACCTAAGACCTATCGGATGCATGGCTTTTATGAAAGTGGATGCTAAGAGGGGGAAGGGTGAGAGAGGAAAGAGAGTAGTATTTCTCGGGTATGAACGGAATACCGGATATTATCGGGTATATGATCCTGTTGCAAGGAAAACTACACGGTAATGTTCGTGATGTCGTGTTCGATGTCTGGAAGTTGGGAAAGAGGGAAGCATCCAAATCTCTAGCAGATGCAAACGCTTCTGAAGAGATGTTTTCGGTAAAATGGCATTTGCCCCCTCCGGAATCCCAACGAACCCCTCAACACCCGGAAAGTCAAGGTAATGCTTCGGGGGAGATATCGGTAGAGGTACTCCCGACTGGGGGAGATACTTCCCCAACCGGGGGCCTATCGTCCGAATCGCCCCCACCCAAGGCGCCCCCCAAGGACCCCAATACAGGGAACGGCGACACTAAGGCAGTGGAACTCAGGGAGGATGGATCTGACCCACCACCCTTAGTGCCTCCGACCCCGAAAGGTTTGACCCATAAGCCCAGTGGGGATCAGGGGGAGGCGAAAGTGACGAAAAAGAAACATAAATCCAAAGAGAGACGCGATTTGTCCGGGATATATATGGAAATTCCGGCTAAAACGTGGGGAGAGGGATGGGCGAAACAAGCTTACGGGAATGATTGGCAAACTGCGGTTCGCAAAGGCACGGTTACTGCACCCGCTGCCCCAGTTACCCGTAGAACCAAACGTTTCCCGGCGCACGCGGTCCTCTTTGATGACGGGGTTACCGATAAGGTGATCGATACCGAAATTCTCAAGTATGCCGTTGCTAACATTCCAGTAAAACCACCACCCCTATCGGCCAGCTCAAATGACAACGAAAATCAAAGTGAAGCCGCCGCGCCCAATGTGGGTGGCCTACACTTCGATACTACGTCGGAATTTGCGTTTGTCGAGGGGGAGAGGGAAAGGGGCGGAGCAGAGGGCTGAACACAGCTCCAACTGGCGGTCGCATGAACAAGGCGAAATTTCTGGGGAAAACATTATCACGGGAAGGACAAGGAACGCACATGTCACGGTATGCGCCCGAGAAGAGCGTGCAGAATATTGTCTCATCAGTGAGAAATTTCCGGAATTCCCGGTAATACAAAAACCAAAAGATCGTAAGCAAGCTCGGCAGAAAGAATTTGAGCAGCTGAAAGAACTTAAGGCTTTTGTTTGGCGTAAAGAAAAGGAAGCTAGAATGTCCAGGACGCCAATCATCCCGGTGAAATAGATTGACAACGTCAAACAACAGGGTACGCCAGATGAGTTTCATAAAGCCCGAATTACGTTGAGAGGGGACCTTTTGAAGGCATACGCTCAGTATGACCCTAGAAAGACTTACTCCCCTACCGCTCAACATCGGACAATTTTACTCATGATAGCGTACGCTGCATGTTTTGGGATTGACTTATGGCTGATCGATTTCACCACGGCCTATCTCCATGCCAGAATCCCGTACAACATATACGTAAAACCACCGCCCGAATTCCAATTGGAAGATTACGTTTGGCTTTTGAAGAAAGCTTTATACGGCCACCCGGAATCTGGTCGGTTGTGGTACGATGTTATACGGGAACTCACGGGAGAACTTGAGTTCAGAACCTTTACGCTCGATAGAGCATCCTTCATAAGACATGGAAGCAGCCCCAAGACCACACAACTCTTGTCCTTCCATGTCGATGACAGATGCCACGCTGCGACTAGGTCTGAACATCTCAAGATGGTCGCTCACTTTGAGAAAAGAGGGTTCAGATGTAAAGATCTGGGTAAAGCCACTGAGTTCAAAAATATCCAAATTGTTCAAACTGAGAAATGATTGCGTTACACCAGCGCAAATACGAACTTCTCATTTTGAACGAATTAGAGTATATGAACGAAGTGCCAGCTAAAACCCCGTTCACATCTGAAAATCCGGGGCCTCTCAAGAAGGACCATAGGCTATTGAAGTACGATCTAAGATGCCTAATAGGCATCCTTATCTTCTTAGCTGTACATACGAGGCCTCTTCTGATCTGCCCGTTGAGTATTGCAGCCAAATCTCAAGTTCCCAACCCTGACACATCATATGCAATGGCGCACCGCATGTTCTTGTGGTTATTGACACCAAAGGCGTTGTTTTTCCGGAGGGGAGACAAGAATCTTAGGAAACTATTAGAATCTTGTTTCTCCGCCCCAAAAAACCCCAAAGACTGGAAACCTAACCATGGATCATGTGCCGCGGCCAATGCAATGAACGAATCCATAGAAAAGTCAGGAATCCCCGGGATAGAAGCTTTCAGCGTACCGATCATCGCCAATGTCGATAGGATAATCTCGGAAAATCCGTTGGTGGGGTTTGTGGACTCCGATTTTGCAGGGGATAAAGTTTCGCGAAAGTCTCGGTCTGGATATGTTTATTTATTCAATGGAACTCCGCTAGCTTGGTCTTCTCAAAACTTCAATCCGTAATTGCTCAATCCACGTTGGAATCGGAAACGGCATCAGTTAATGAGGCGGTAAGGGAACTTCTCGCGTTATTACAATCTCTAAGGGATATTGGAATCAACCTCAAGGGCCCCACCCCTCTTCGAAGATAACGAATGGACGGTATTGTTATCCGAGAGGGGGTTAGGGGAGGCCCGTACCAAGCATATTGAGGTAAGTTATCACCTTCTTGCAAAACTCGTGAAGGACTGCATAGTCAAGTTATTCAGAGGACCAACCGAGGAAAATATTGCGGATATATTTACCAAAATACATTTCACTGTTGAGAAATTTATGTATCTGGCTAAGAAAATTTCCGTCTTGCTAGACAGGGCGGGTCGTGCTCGTATTGGGATGAAACCCGATCAATTTGCGTATTGAATCTACCAATAAGATTTACTTTTCTGAACCGGTATATAGTTATTAATTTTCCGCATACGCACCTACCAATTGTCTTAAGCAGCAAGTTGGCTGGAAGCTAGGGGATGGATCAGCGCCAACCAGAGGACCCTCATTTCCAAATACTTGCCCACTATTACTCTTACAGGTAGTTCGATTGGCTCCGGAGGATGAGAGCGTAGCCCGGACTTTGGCTTTCTATCTCGGCAGCCAGCCTGTGACTGTACCAGACTAGCTAGTAATCACAGATATTTGTATTTGTCTTACATATCATATTAATTTTAGTCACATTGATAGTATTACCCCTCTACGGGAAGCGCTGACAAATTTTTCAATCTATATTACCGAGTAGTAAAATAATTAATAGTTCAGATATGTATCATCTCATGGTAGATTAGCTAGTACAATCAGGTTCACATCATAAATTATCAATATATTCGGATCATCTGTATACTGCATATAACGATACTATATATGTAACTTGTTTATGCTATGCCTGTATTACATATTCACCTTACTACCACTCACAACATAGGATAAGGTGTGGGTAGGCCATAATCTTCTTCTCGTCGATCAGGCCTGACTTGACTGGGGGGCGCTGCCCTGTGTGCAGTCTAACTGATATACACTTGTCCCAGCAAGTTGGGTAGCAACCGTCGACATTATCTCTTGGAGAGAGTGAGGGTAAGAGTGAGTATGTTTTGAGTCTGTGTTTTTTATAATTTTCACAGAATAGTTAATAGGACCTGCAGTTAATTTAGTAATTAACCTTGCTCCAGGGGGGTGTTAGACTATGTTAATACAATATATTAATTCGGTGGACAGTACGGGCCGGCATATGTAATGCGTGTCGTTAGTTAGAGCCATTACGTGTGTCCGGCCTAATACGTTCCCGCTCTTTGCCTTGGCGCGTTCTTCTAGTAAAGTTTAACTTGCAGACGATCTACTCAGCTTAGATTTGACTCCGGTTTAGTACAGTAGTCTATCAGATGCACGTAAGGCTCATACAAGGAACAAGAGCTTAGCAATTTTTTTTTCACTACTTAGAATTTTAATTATTAGTGTGTTGAACTTGTAGTAAACTCAATAATAAATAAAGCAGAGTAGAAAGGAGCTAGCGCGAGAGCAAACAGAGGTCAAATATATGTTAATCAACGCAAAAGCAATAACAAATAAAACAAACAGATGCAGGCAAAGCAAACTTAAGCAAAGAGCAGGAAGAGATATATATATATACTATATATATACTATATATATATAATATATATATATACGTATATATATATATATATGTATATGTGTATATATATATTCATATTCACATTTATATTTATATATATATATTATATAATAAATAAATACATATATATATATGTATATATATATAATATATATATATATATTTATATATATATACATATATTTATACATATATACATATATATACATATATATATATAATATATATATATAAATATTTATATATTCTTTAAAATTCATTCAAAATAAGTAAGTAAAATAATAAAGTAAATAGTAAATAGAATTTCATTAGAAATCCGCTTATTTGGGGTCCTCATTTTTTGATATAAAGTCCTTTTTTTTATGGGGTCCGAAAAAATTAGAAGGTCTTCATGAAAGACCATATAAGGGCCATAACCGACTGACTTCAGCCGTGTCCGAAAAAAAATGTTTAATTTTGATTTAAAATAATTAATGAATATAAGACTTGTCTAATATACACTGAGGATGTGGAACGAAGACGATAGAAAATTTGTTAGGCAGTTAAGAGTTGCTACTACAGAAAATAAAATTTATGATGTTGTGTCCAACTTCTACGATAGTGAGTTGAAACCAAGTATCGCCTTTCATAATGCCATTATATCGCTATTTAGCACACCAACGGGTGATGAAGAGGCACTTGAGGCACTAAAAGCCATATACCCGAAATACGCTATCGTGTATCCAAATTTGAATAGTAGAAGGCAAAGACTTTCTGAGGTAAGAAAAAAAAGCAATAGAACCTTATCAAAGTGAAAAAGTATATGAAATGAGCAAACTTGATAAGTATTTTAATCTGAATGAAGACGAGCGGATTGATATTGTAGAAGGATATAAGAAAGATGTCAAAGCAAAAAATGAACAAAAAATACAGATTGATGTCCGTGATGTAATGGCTAAAATGAACGATATGATATTAAGTAATGACCCTTATCTTAAACTACTTGCTTTGATGATAGCAATTGGAGCGAGGCCCGTGGAAATATTTGATAAAAACACATACGAGTTGATACCAGATAAACCGAGTTGGTTGCGAGTGAATAACCTAGCGAAAAAGAGAGAAGGACAAGAAAAAAATTGGACTGAGAGACCTGTCGTCCTTTTTACTCCTGAATTCGTAATTGAACAAGTAAATTCAATACGGAACCATTTCAAAAAGAAAAAAGCAGTTATCATCAACAAGGAAGGTGTGCTTGATAAACAAAAGAATAATGAACTAAATAAAAGAATTATCAAAATCTTTCCTTGGCTTTCGGAATACACACAGAAAAGCAGTATGTTGCGGAAACTTTATGCTAGTTTGTCATATAGTAATTTTGCCAACCCGAAAATAGAGAATTTTAATACATGGGTTTCAAATGTTCTTGGTCATGGTGATATGTTGACTTCATTTAGTTATTCATGTGTTAATGTGGCCGACCCTGAAGAAATTAAGGCAGAAGGAATTAAAACAGAATTAGAGGAGTTAAGAAGAAAGATAGATTTATGTCTGAATTTAAATAATATTAATGAAACTGAAAGTGAAAACGGAGAAGAAGAAAGCAAATATCAACCATTAGGAAAAAAAGCAAGCAGAGAGGATAAGTATAAATTGCTCCAACAGATTTACAACGACCATGGGGGAATAATAACAAATATTAAACTAAGACAATTAAGCAAGATTGGAGCCGTTATTGTTAATAAGTTTATCAAAGAGAAGAAAGAAGTGCCGCAAGAAGAAACCGCGACAGAGGAAGTAAAAGCACCATTAAGGAGAAGCACAAGAAATAAACAAAAAGTTCAAAAAGATTAATACATAACAACGATTAAAGGAGGTTCGTCATATCTTGCTCTAATATTAGACTCTCGTCTGTAGCAATTAATGGAACAGATCGTGAAAAACTGAACACCATCTACATTATCAATATCAACTGCTATGATAGGAGGATGTGATTGGAATGTGCGAGACAAACCGCATATATTACAAAATTCTTTTTTATAATTCTGCTGGGACATTTCTGAATAAACAAATGTCCTTATGTGTCCAACTATATCACTTGGCAAATCATGTATTATTATTGGCATATTTTATATAATATAAAATATAAAATGAACCTTTTTGGTCAAAGCACGAATACACCATCTTCATCAACTACATCATCATCTTCTTCTTTATCTATAGATAGTCATTAAAGATGCTTTACCAACAACCGCCTTTGGAGAATTGCGAACGGCCACTTTGTCTCCAGTATTACAAAATGTATTTACATATGGCATTAATACTCGTTTCTTTGACAAAACGGAGACTAATGGCGGGGTGGTATCGTCTGCTAATTCAATGGCGGTTTTAACGACATCCGCATTAGGTAATTCAACGGCACAGATTACGACTATTGAACGAGCCAAATATAGAAGTGGTATGGGGTTAGTTGCTAGATTTTCCGCATTGTTTCCGTCATCTATCGCCGCAGATAGTTTCAATTGCGATATTGGCATAGGCACACCAGCAGACAATTTTTGTTTTAGACAATCAAGTTTGGGAATGTCTGTTGTAAGAACGGCGGGAGGCGTAGAAAATGTGGTCGGTCAATATGCTTGGAATGTTGATAAATGTAATAATACTGGAAACTTTCCCGCGATTGATTTTACTAAATTGAATGTGTTTGAAATAGTTGTTCAATATCTGGGTAGTGGTCAAATTACATTCAAAATAGAAAACCCGCGAACAGGACGAATGGAAGTAATTCATTCAATCCAATACGCGAGCACTGCTACCACTCCATCATTGGATCAGGCGGCGTTTGCTATTTATGCGAAGGCATATTCGTCAAGTCTTGGATCCGTTGTAATGAAAACTGCTAGCATGTTTTTGGCAGTTGAAGGGAATATTGATCGGACTATTGCTATAACTAATTCGTATGACAATGTTAAAACTATAGGAGAAACTGAAAATGCTATATTTACTATTAGAAATCGTGCCACATTCAATAGCAAAACGAATTACAACATAATCTACTTTGAGAATTTGTGTATAAGTAATTCGGACACTAAAACATGTATCGCGAGAATTATTCTTAATACCACGTTGGGAGGAACACCTTCTTATTCAAATTACGATACCGCCACATCATTGGCTGAAGTAGATACGGCAGGAACTACAAGAACGGGCGGAAGTGTGATATTTACATATGTATTATCTGCTGGCTCATCCATATATATTGATTTGTCCCAATATAACATCAAGATAGGACCAAGTAAGACATTTACTATATCCGCACAAAATACGAGCGGTGGAACGGCAAGTATTTACGTTTCATTAAACTGGATTGAAGACCAAATTTAAAACACACAGGAAGGCCATTTGAACAAAAAAAAGGCTTCCTTTATATTTCACAGACCGAACGTGGCTAAACCAATTTGATTTTTTTGTGATAACTTAACATGCTAATTCTATTTACTATTTTTCTATTATTCTCTCTGTATTGCTTTTTATATTTAATTATTGTATTTCTATTTTTTTTCATAATATTCCTTTTTTTGTTGAAAGAGTTTATGAGCATTTGCTTCTCTATATTTTTTTCTTCTTTGTGCTACATGTTCTTTGTTGTCTTCATTCCATTTTTTACATACTTGTGCTACTTGTTCCTTGTTTTGGGTTCTGTATTCTTTTGCTTTTTGTAAAAGATATTTTTTATTATCTTCGTAATATTCTTTAAAAGTTCTACCTTCTATTCGCTTATTCACACAATTTTCTGTGGATCTTATTACCTCGCCCTCTCGTCTGCTTAATTGTCCCCTATTTTCACATGGGCAATCTTCAACCAATTCAACAAAAACATCATCATACTTAACTATTTCATAAGAAGTATAATGATATTCACCTTTCATCCATTTTTCGTAGTCTTTTTTGTGTGCATATAATCGCTTATATAAAGGTTGAGTAGATGAACCAATATATACTTCATTCGTTTGATGCGATCTGATACTATATATTTTGGCGTGTTTATAGTCTGGCATCGTTTTATATCTTTTTATATCTCATTTGTTTAAATAGTTTAAACAACAAAAAAAGAATACTTTATTTATGCTTATTTATCAACTTTCTTTTGTATCTCTATTGCCATTTTTTTTATGTATTCAAAATCTTTATCCTTAATCAATTCTTCGGTTAGTTGGGCGTGATCTTTCTTCAAATATTTGTAGAATTGATCAATATTGGCACCACATGGAATTAATGTCTTATGTTGTTGTTGTCGTTGTAATTAATATTTTTGACTATAGTGAATAATATATCTAAATTTTCTATAAATGTCATTATATTTTATAGTTTTTCTTTTTTTATTACGCATGATACGCCTTCAAGAGAATACTAACCTCAAAGTTCAAAGGAACCTCCAAAACTTCACCACTCGTATTTCTAACGACAATATCAATAGACCTTAAACTCTTGGTGGTATTGAATGGGACGTAATCTGCGATGTCGTTTGATGATTCAAAGTAGCACTGGACTCCATAGGGTTTGTCTAGATTACATTTACCAATGACAGAGAAATTACCATTTGCTTCAACTAAACCAGATTGATTTAAAGCACGGCTATGGACATAAACGGCCGTTTCACCAATTAGATTGACTATGGAGTGCATCGTGCTACTTGCCGCCGCCGAAATATCGGCAGTCAGTCCTATCTTGTCTCTAATCGTGCTATTATCGTAATCAAAAGCATATGTATCACCAGTGAAAGCGAAATTCAATTTATTAACGGAGTTCAAAGTTATAACTACAGAGTTTGGGGTAATTGCTGAATTAATCGCAGTTTGAAGGGCGGTAATAAATGTATCAATGGTGTATTGATTTACTGTTACGATTGCCGTTTTTGTAGCGGATCCCGTTGTTTTAATCAATGTGAGAGTGTTGGCATAACTCGGTATGTTTGGAAAAACATTTGGAATAGAGATACTCTTAACGACATAAGCACTGATTATATCAATATTCCGACCAGTTGCTGGGAGATCAACGACGAAACGAACATTGTGAGTAGAAGCGGATTTGATTCTGTTTTATCACTTGAGGAGACACGAAGGAGGAAATTTTTTCTCGTGCGTTTTTCATCTTCCAGATTGCTTATTGTAAAGCTCATTGCTATATATAGCAAAAAATATTATTCTAATTAAATTAAAATCCCATCAAACATAAACCAATCGGAAGTGCCTCAATGTTTCTTTTGTGAATTTTGGTTTTTCTATGTTTAGAAATACTATCCTTTCTTGAAAAATCACCACATTCACATTGCACTCTAACAGACCCTCTTTCTCGTGATAATTGGTTTAGATATTCCTTGTTTTTTTCACGATATAATCTATCTCTTTCTGCTATTTTGGCTTTATTATCGGTTCTATATTCTTTAGCGATTCGTTGAAAATATTCAACGTGCTTCTCACGATATTCTTTTTTCTTTTTGGCCAGATGTTCTTTGTTTCGTTCGTTATATTCTCGTTTGTGTTGCTTTACATATTCAGCATTGTCTTTATGCCATTCATTCACACTCCTGCCAGATATTCTTTTATTTACACATTTGTGTTCTCTTATATATTCGCCTTCTCTTTTATTAAGTTGATCGGAAGTCTCGCATGGGTAGTGTTCCAAAAGTTCAATATAAGCGTCTTCGTGTTTGATTATTTCAAAACTGGAAGTATATTTATTTTTTTTTTCGTCCTTTTCCCAGAGTTTAAAATTATGGCGATGATCCGACATACGAGCAGACAATTCTTGTGTGGTGCTTCCTATGTAAATTTCATCTGTTTCGTGAGACCTAATAGCATAGATTTTCCCATTTTGACAATTTCCAACCCGTGGCATATTGTATTATGTTGTATATTGCGATATGTTTATATGATTATTTTGATCTTTTTTGTTTAAACTACACATACTAAGAGAGATTTTGAATAAATAAGGCTTACATTTAATCATTGTTTTACAACACATCTACTGGGATAGATAGACGCGACTTTAACATATTTCAACCAAGCAGTGATGGCACGAGTAGCATTATAATCGGCCGCGTAACGAATAGTGACTTCCGCAGTTCGTGAGTTATTGACCGCAAGACCGGATGCTCCAATATGTGGCGACTGATTGAGTGTCTGGATAATGGTAGCAAATCCTCCGTTATTATCTGTGTCAGTAGAGCCAGAGGGAGCATAAAATTTACGAAAGTTTTCAAGAGAAACAGATGAACACATATAAGCATCACGAATACCCATGGTCGCTTGTAGATTGTTGATATACAATTCCGCACACCCTCTTCTAACAGCAGCAACCGTATCGGTGCTTCCTCCGAATTCCATCTTCTGTTGTGGAGCATACCAATCACCAATACGGCATTGATATTGTTTATAAGGCATTATAGCAGTTCCAAGGTTATCAATACTAGCATTGTCAGCGAGCACATTTTGAGTTACGATATACAAGCACTGAGCACGAGCAACGGCCTTATTTACTTGGAGATTAAAATCATCGGAAGTGCCCGGATTTGCTTTTTGATTGTAATATGTTTCGTAAGTGTATGGAAGTCCATCCTTGCTTCCCATCTGTTCCATAATATTTCTCTGCACGGCGGGAGCAAGAGAGAATGTCTCCAACATAACAACAGGATTTGATATAGTGTAAGTCAAAGCAGCACCACTAAAATCAGTGGGAACTCCACCAGTGGCAGATCCAATAATGGCAAATGCTTCCTGAGGCGGTGCAAATGTCAAGCGAAGCCTCATACCACTAATTAAAGAGGGAGGAATGAGAGTTTCTTCATTAAACACTCCTGAGAAGTAATGGAGAGGAATACAAACCCTCAAATAATTACCAGTGGCCACGGCACTTGGAGTATTAACAGCAAAATCAATTACAACTTGATCAGTAACATTGGCATTAAATTCAAGACTTTCTCTCTGTCCCGCCATCTGTGCATGCCGACGATAATCAAAAGGATAATGCCACGGGAGAGTATTTCGCACCAGTTTATTCAAATCTTCAATTCGTTCAAGTTCGCTACCATCCTTACTTTCCAACAAAAATCTTTCAAAAATAGCCGTTGCTGGAGTATTTAGGAAACCAAGAGCACAATCATTATCTGCTTTAGTGTCCAACCCGTCGGCCTTGACATCAAACGACAAATAACAATTCTTTCCATAAACAAAATCAGTGCTTGCCTGTAGTGTAAAAATCATTTCAGTCGCCGACGAACTAGTGTAAGTCTGTTGGTCGGCAAAGTTCTTCTTAAAGATACTTCCCTGTTCGGTGAGTGCTAGATTTGCTGGCAACTCATATCTGAGGTTGTTGAGGGTCATCAACTCCTCAGTATTCTTAGAATCCTTTCCTTCCATTTTTTTGTGTGCTTGTAGAATTGTAAAATTCACAATGTTCCTATAATAATAAAATAATAATAGAAATTAAAAATAAATAATTATTCACCTGAAACGGATTGTTTAATAATATCAACTGATTTCTGTATATTGTCAAGTCTTGTATCTTGTGGTGAAGTCAATTGAAACTCTCTTGCCTCAGCATTTTGAACCGCTTTCTTTAAATAAGCCAAACTGCTAACGGCAGTGTCTAAATCAACAACATCCGCATTTTCTTTGTTATCAGAAATGTCTGTTAATGTGCTTTGAATAGTGCTCTTCTCATGTGAGACAAGGTCGCCAAATTCGGTCAATGGTTGATTAACTAATGGGGCACCATGACTACTCCACAATTCAAATTGATTCAATTGAAATCCATCACTCGCGGGGCGGTTTCCTTCGTTGAGTTTGTTAATAAACTCGTTAGACAATCTATTGGAGACATACGTGTTTTTAATCATTATATAAAATAATAATATTTTATCAATTAGCATTAATTATTTTTTTCATGATTTGTAAATTCTTGTGTGTAATTCTTTCCTCTTTCATTTTCTTTAAATCCGCTATGGCTTGATTTACGTCAATGTCATTAGTTTGCGCAACTTCCTTAGTTGGTGGCGGAGTTTCCTTAGAAGCATCTTCTATTGCTTCTATCTTACTTGCTGGTGTTGTGGTAGTTTGTTTCGGCACAGAAACAGGAGTTGGATTAACAGATTTTGGTAGGGATTGTTCAACCTTAGGCGCTGGAGACATTTCAATAGGTTTTGCGTTTGGTTCGGGAGATGAATTATTTGCTGATGCTATGTCTGGCGCCTTTCTTTTCAATGCTTCGTCTGGCACTTGGTCTGGTTGCCCGCTAGCAATAGGTTGTTCGTTTTTCTTACTTACTTTGCTTACTTTTGGCTTTAATTGACACTTAATCTTACCACTCTTAATATCCTCTTCTATCTTCCTTACTGCTAAGTATTCGGGCGTTCCCTTACGAATGGTTACAAATTTTCCTTGTGCATTTTGTTTATGCCAAATGCGATTGCCTGATGATAGCAAGTTTTGTATAATTTTAGTTGATTCCGTCATGTCATATATTATAGTGGAAAAAAACATTTAATTTAATTTTACAAGTTTGTCATATCTCTATCCTTATTAAGCCGTAATATAGTAGAGAAATTCTTTCTAAACTGGGTTGTTCTATCACTAGCCGTGTTGTTAATTGCTAGAAACGAATAAGGTTCTGCCGTAGCATATTTAACCATATTGTAAAATTCCTTTTTAGTGAGAAAAGGACTTTCATATTCATCTGCTAGTCTGTCAAGTTCGCTTCTCCTTACTCCATTAAAAATAATCATCCAATGGCAATTAATTCTGATTCTTCGTGGAAGTTGAGTATAACTCTGAGTTGCTACCCAGACTGACACTTTGGCATGTGTTGAAGCAAACAATAACTCAGTAAGCACTTCTGATTTGAGAAAAGTTTTACTCTGCGCAATGTCATCTAATAACAATAATATCTTTGGTGCTTTCTTAAAACCTTTCGTTTTAATCAGTTCTTGTTGTTTAGTTAATATGTCTCTCATTAACTCGGGCTTATCTTCTTTGATTATGTCTTCTTTTTTTAACTTAAAAGTGTCTTCTAAAATCGGGCACGGACTTAAGCAAAAGACGACTATTCTATCATAAAACCCTTTCAACATGTTCTTTTTGGCGAGTAGATTACAAATCATAACTGATTTGCCTCCACCAGTGCTCGCACATATAACCATAGTTCCCATTGCTGGCAATATTCCTTCTTTTTGAATAGGAAGCAATTCAACACCATCTCTTTGTGTTTTAATTGGTTGTATTTCCAAGTCATTCTTAAATTTGGGCGGTTTTTTGCTATCTAACTCTGTTATTACTGGCCTGTCAATAGTAAATTCCTCGTGTGCTTTTTCTATGTTGGTTTTCTCCAGATTCTGCTTCAAAAGTGTTTTTCGTGGCAACTTGTTTGCTATTAATCCTTTATGTATAGATTTAGGCATGTCTTACTATATTATGGGTTTTGAAAATAGTTTGGATTGTATCTATAATTATCATATTCAGCGCCAAAGGGTTGAGGTGGTGAAGCATAATTATAGAAATAAGGAGAGTAAGGACTACCAAAAGCGTAATTACTTGGAGGATTGACGAGCGGTTTAAAATCCTTTCTTTCTGGACGAGTTTGGACTTGTCGCGGGATTTCCGCTGAGAAGTTTCTAGTCAGTTTTCGTTTCATTTTTGGAAACTCTCTTTTTTCTTTTATTCTATTCTGAATGACTGCTCTATTGTATTTATTCAACATAAAGTGATTGTTTGTGTTGCTATAAAGTGTGTTGTCTAGTGATTCAAAATCATTCTTGGTCTCTAGCACACGATCTCGTCTTTGTTCGTTACCTTTAATAAGTGGGTTTGTTTGTGAAGTGCCGATACCTCCATTTTGGTCGCTTGGCATTAGAAAACGAATGAGTGCTAACATATCTTCTCTTTCATCGGCGGGAGATTTTCCCATAATCTTATCAACCAATTTATCAATGCTTCTCATACTATCAACCATTTGGGTGTTAATTGTCGTGTTATCTGGGTCTTCTTTTAAATCATTCTGTGGCGGTTGAATAGGTTCCTCTACAAATGCTGTTCTCTGTGGTGCTGGTATTGGTTTGGTTCAGGTGTTGGTTGAGTTTGTGGTGGCTGAGTTTGCGGTATTGGTGTTGCTTGCGGTGGATTAGTTTTTTCAACTTGACTATCTTTTAACTCTAACTCTTCCAATTGCTTCATTTGGTCTTGAGTTAATTTCCCCCGCATTTCTTCGTAAATTCTCTTATCCAAAATATCATCTGCATCTGCTACATCTGATATACTAGCACCTTGATTTAGTGCTTGTTTGATGGCCTCTTCCCATCCAGCTTTTGGATCGTCATAATTGGAAAGTTTAATTTTCTTTCCAGTTTTCGCTCTCAACGATTTAACAAATCCTTTTAAGTGCCTCGTTTGGGCGCCTTTATCATCGATCATGAGCAAGTTATTGCCCAGTCCAATAGTATCTGCTACTACCATATTGTCTGAGTATGCGATCGGGACTTCAACACTAAGATTTATATCTTTTTCTATATTTGGCGGAATATCTTTTGTGCTCTGTGTATTTATTTTTTCTATAAAATTATTAATTGTAGTTTCATTTGCTGGTGCGATAAGAGAATATCCTTTCACGCCATCCGCTTTTTCTTGCGACTTTACCATTTGATTAAACGAATTTACCAATTTTTCATATTGTTTGCTAAATGTAGCAGGATTGGTTATTTTATTTACTTTAAAGTTAGTGTCTTTATCAAAACCGCCCACATTATTCATAACCCCAATCATAGAATTTAATGTTTGATCTACATTGTATATAAAAGCATCGTATTTCACATCTGGAGGAGTGATTTTGATAGTTTTCCAGAATTTCATTGCATCCAAATATGACACTCCACTACGAGCCCGTCCCTGTGCTTGTAATGCCATTTTAGATATATCTGCTTTTGAAAGCATTGAA
The DNA here is from genome assembly GCA_019918135.1 of Paulinella micropora. Taxonomy (NCBI): domain Eukaryota; phylum Cercozoa; class Imbricatea; order Euglyphida; family Paulinellidae; genus Paulinella; species Paulinella micropora. The sequence continues at coordinate 226,114 of WBZZ01003052.1, read as the reverse complement.
TTGTAATTGTCAGAAATAGTTTTGGCGACTTCGGCCGTAGCCAATCCATTACTCGTTAAATACTCTGTTATATTAGTAATTCTTTCAAAGTATCGTTGGTCGGCGAAGTTTTGGACATTTTTATCACCAGTAGCATACAATAGATCATGTTCAAAAGCAATCAAATCCAAAGTGTCTGCTGGTAACATGTAAGGAAATTTGCCGCGAGTTCTATCTTCTAATTGGAGACGACTTTCCACTCGTGTGGCGGGGTCATTATAATTGCTTCCAGTAGTATGAAATCGTTCTTCTTCCAATTTAATAATAGCATCTGGTTGAGCAGTCCATATGTTATATGTGTGCTTTAGAAATTCCCAAAAAGCAACCGCGGCCGCAGTTTCAACACTTCCTTTAAATGTATTCCATGCGAACAATGTTGATACTTGTATGCCTAATCTTCTCATCATATCACGAAACACATAATCGCCAATTTTTTGTTGTCCCACCGCCATTAAACGAGGATTAGGTGGAGGTAACTCTGCTGGTGCTTCGTTTCTTGCTAATGCTTCTAATGCTCTTCTAAAAGACTCCGCACTTGATCGTCCCATCACCGCGACAGTCATAGCACGAATTTGAGGATGATCAGCGGTAATAGTTAATAAGCGATTCCATACCACTCTGCTCACACTATAACGGCCCATCCTTGTAGCGGTATCCAGTATTCTACTTAATCTAGGACTCATAATTATATCTTGAATACTTTTAATGATGGCATCTACAAGTCTTGTCGTCTCTCTCTGATTACCTGTTAATCTTGGCATAAGTGTTTTGAGTTCCTCCCCTATCTTTGCTTCAATCAAAGCATTCTCTTGATTTTTCTGTTCATATTCTAATCTGTTTTGTTCCCATTCTTTTAAGTCCCGTGCCTGCCATTGTTTGTTTTCCCTCTTCGCTGATGCTTTTATTTCATTTCTGCCTTTTTCCAATAAATGAGTTAGCCCATTACGAGTAAGTTTAACAAGTGTTTTTTTTTCTTCTTCTGTATATCCCCAACAGCTTGTTAATTGCTCTATATCTCTATTCATTTGTTCAATATCTCTATTCATATACTCAATATTCCACCTATCAATACCACTTGCTTTAATGGCAAGTCTGTTTACTTGTTCTTCTATGGAAGCATTACCATATTTGGTTTCAAATTCTTCAATGTCAAAGTCAACTTCATTTCTGAGATGTTCCTTTAATTCATTCAAATTCATATTGTAGTATTTTTTTGATTTTACATTCTGGTTCAATGTTTCAATCTTGTCCCTTAATTTTTCTATCGTTGGATCATCGTCTTCTTCTTCGTAAGTTAGAGCATCTGATATTCTATCCGCCCTCTTTAGTTCATTTGCCTTTGCTGTAATAAATTCTTTGGACTGACCTTTATGTTCTCTTCTGGCTTGATTGTAATAATCAAACCATTTTTTTTCTTGAAACCACATTTTATATCCGCTATTATATAAGATGGAAAATAAAAAAGAAAAAAGCAAAGACGAGCAACAACTTGAAGAGTTGGAAAGGCTAGGAAAGGAAATTGACCAAATCCGCATCACTCAGAATTTAGTGAATAGAAACCCCAACATTTTCAGAAAACCTCAAAATATCCTTTATAGATTACCGCTATCAGATAAGCAACGAGAAGTAATTTATAATAATATAATTAAAGAAGAAGGTAAAATCGGGAGTTAAGTATATAATGGGGCTACGAGAGAAAGCCTTGTCATTGGGCGCGACAGACTTCGGCGAGAGTAAAGTGAAAGGAAAAAAGTATTATGTCGTCTATAACGGCCGTCGCATCAACTTTGGCGCATCTGGTTATTCAGATTACACCAAACATCAAGACGAAGACAGACGGGAAAGTTATCGCGCCAGACATCAAGCAATTAAAACAAAGGATGGAAAGCCCGCGTATTTAAACAAAAAATCAACCCGCGTATTGGGCTTATCACTTGCTTTGGTAAATCATTAATCTTATAATATATGTTATTAATATTGATATTCGTGTTATCTAGATTTGCTATATCGCGGACTGCCTGCGACTTTTATAGCAGAGTTAATAATTCAAAAAAGGATTGTTGCAAGTGGTGTATTCAACAAGGGATAGAAACAAAGTTCAAATGTATTTACAAACCAATGTCAGACTGGTGTATTGGATGGGATGAGGCACTGCCTTTAATGTGTGCGGGTGATAATAGATGGTATATGACACATATATATGAATGTAATGATATTTAATCCAACCACTCCATCCATGGTTCAGAATGAGTAATCGGTTCTGGTTTTTTTTCCGACATTATACCCAGCAAACAATATTTCTGTTTATTCATATGAACACATATTTCATTATTGATATTCTTTTTTTTGCGACACGAATCGCATTCCTTACACAATTTCCATTTTTTGCCCACAAAAAATATGGGAGGATAGAAGATTTTACACGAATGGCAATACTTCATTATATTAACAATTAGTTTATTATTTTAATTTAACTTCGGCGATGGGCAGATTATTCCTATCATCAAACTGATGAGAGAGACATACGTGTTAGAAGTTGCACAATCTATATTAGGATCGCTCAATCTTACAATACAAAGGATTATTATACCAATCAGCACACTCATCTGAAAAATATACTTAATCATTCTAGCATCTGTTGCTTTTGACATACAACAACATTGCCATTCATTGTCCATTTTTTTTTCCTCGTTCTTTAACTCCGCAGAGATGACGCGAGACTTTAACTCTGGTGTTAGGTCTCCATCCACCAAATCAATAATAGGTGGTGATCTATGAAGTCTAGTTGTATTATTTGACATTATCAATAACGGACACTCTGATTTCGGCTAGTTGGTTTGCTTGGTCTTGTAGTATATTCATAAGATTTTTATTTTCTTTTTTCTAATAAATCTATCGCTTGCGATAGATTACCTACCTTTTCAGCCATGTGTTGAAAAGCGCTGACCAATACAGGTATAAAACTTGTATATGTTACGCCTTCAAGGTAGCCTTCTCCATCCTCTGCTTTTATCCCACTTTCAGATACAAATTCAGGAAATATTTTTTTAACTTCATCCGCAATAAATCCGTGGTTCTTTTTTTCTTTCTTCTTGTCTGCTTTCCAATAATACGAACAACAATTTATTTTCATTAGTTTCTCGCAACAATCACCGCAGTCTAATGTTTTAATATCTGATTTAAGCCGTCTATCCGATGATGGTGTCCAAGAACCATTCAAAGGAATATAATTATAAGCACCAGAAGGCTCGCTTGAAGAGTTTGAAGTAGTCCAAGCATGAACCAAATCAGTTGATGCACAAACTACTCCATAATTCGTATATCCACCCGATTTCAAAAATATTTGTGGGTCGTAAGTAGCAGCGGGTCTTTTTCTTAATGTTAAAGAACCGCTGGATGCTGTTGGGATGACTACCTCTCCCGACGTATTAATGTTCATCGCCTCAGTGTAAGATATATTGTTTCCAACCGCTGTTCCTGAATTATAATAAAAAGTGAGTTTTACACCTTTTTGAATTAGAAAGTTAGATGACGCAGAAGATGATTTCCAGTTCGTGCCGTCAAAATAAGCATCAAAACTTAAATTGACATTGTCGTGTGCCCAATTCAATGATTGAAATGTTGGATAAGCATCCGCCGTTGTTATTGCTTGTAAGTGTGCCCCTGCGATATTTGACGCCGTCCCGTATATTTCTAAACCACCTGACGCTCCCACTCCTTTCGTTGAGTTGCCTATGATTATCGGTTTGCCTGATGCTGTTGTTATTTTGTCGCTTGTTGCCAATGTCGTTGTTGATATCCCCGCGGTTGAAGTAATTGTTGTTCCCGTTATTGTTCCGCCATTTGTTATATTGTTTGAGTTCATATCTAAGGCACCATAAAACCGCATACCACCAGCATTGTTAAAACGGACAATGTCAGACGAAGCACTTTTATTGTCCAAAAGTTTTGAAATATAAAGTCCCGCCCCTTTTACATCAGATGCTACATTCGTAAATACATAACCTCGTTGGTTCGCGGTTCCGCTTGTAGCAGTATTTAGAGTAAATAAGAAATACTGATAATCTCCTGATGTCTGTGAAAAGAATATATCTCCTCCATTTTGGTTTAATATCCTTGCACCATTATATGTTATATTTCCGCCATTAGTGATAGTTTGATTATTAAAATCGGCATTGTTCGTTAAAGTTAGATATTTTATCACAGTGCTCGCCCCATTAAATGTTTTACTTCCTGTTATAGTTTGGTCTCCTGTTAGTTTTACATTTTGCTCGTCCAATGTGTCCGCATACCCTTTTGTCGCTCCGTCTGTTGATAATGTCGGAGTTCCAAGGTTGGCTATTTTGCTACTATTACAATCTAGCCCCGAAGCATTTACCCAACCGACTATCGTCCCGTCAATAATGAAACTTATTTTTTTCGCAGAAATTTCAAAGTTGTAATATGTTGCTGTTTTCATATCCAAACTAGCAATTGACCCAATATTACTGGTAGAATTGAAAACGATAAATGTGCCCTTTGTTGTTGAATTGATTGAATTTCCCGTTATTTCAACACCACTGCTATATGTCTTAATTCCTGCTATGGTTTGGTTTCCTGTTAGTTTCACATTTTGCCCGTCTAATATATCCACATAACTTTTATTTGCTCCGTCCGTTGTTGCTGATGGTGTGGCTAAGTTTGTTATTTTGTTATTATTCAAAGATAGTGTAGTGCCAGATGCGGTTATAATTAAAGTATTACCCGAATATAACTACATACGACCCCGTTATTTGTATCGGATACCAAGTCGCTGTTGCTGTCTTTTGTGCGGCAATCATTCCTATTTTTGTATCAAAGGCTATGCCAATGCCGTCAAAAGTAGTTGGATTGGATGAACCACTTACTTCCAAAGTTGATGTAAATTTTTTATTCCCTGCTATGGTTTGGTCTCCTGTTAGTTTAACCACCGAAGTGTCAAGAGTAGAAACATCAACACCATCAACAAGATTCCCATTTGTTATGCTTTGACTTTTCATATCAAACCCCGCACTAGCATTTATTATGTTGCTGAATGTTTTGGTTCCTGCTATGGTTTGGTCTCCTGTTAGTTTAACCACCGAAGTATCAAGGGTAGAAACATCAATACCATCAACATTACCAACATTTGTAATTGCAAAACCACCCATATTTAAACTACCCGTCATAGCCGTTGTGCCGTCCTTTGCTAATTTTGTATCGGTATATGCTTTTGTTGAAGCATCACCATCATAGAATGGCGCTGGAAGCCCGCTGATTGCTGTTGTGCTATTAAAATTAAAAACATTACCCGTCAATGTTATCCCACCCCCTGTTGTTGGAGCAAAAAGTATGGACGAGCCGACAAAAGATAATGGATAGCCCGTTGCACCACCGGCCTCCGACGAATAGATAGAGCCCATATTATTGTTGTAATTGAAGAATAACTTACCTGTGTTTAATGGATTTGAATCTTTTACGGCCACATAAGTAGTAAATGTTTTATTCCCTGTTATTGTTTGGTCTCCTGTTAATTTAACCGCGGAACTATCAAGGGCAGAAACATCAACACCATCAACAAGATTAACATTTGTTATGCTTTGGCTTTTCATATCAATACCCGCACTAGCATTTATTATACTGCTAAATGTCTTAATTCCTCCTATGGTTTGGTCACCTGTTAGTTTTACCACAGAACTATCAAGAGCCGAAACATCAACACCATCAACATTACCAACATTTGCTACATTAAAACTTCCCATATTCAAATCTCCAAACATCATAGTGAGGCCATCCAATCTAAGAAAAGGTGAGTTTGTATTGCGCCATTGTCCTGTGCTATAAATGAGTAGTTGGTTATTTGTGGGTGTGCCTGTTATGACTACATCCGTTAATTTATCTAATTCAAAGTCGCTTATATAACTTGAATTTAATGTAGCAAATGAAGTATTGCCTAGCCCATCCGTTTTTAATATTTGATTAGCCGTGCCATCCGCTAGTGGTAAGTCGTATTCGTTATTAATTGACACATAACCAGTATCAGATATCAACAAAGAAGAGTTATTATTTCGCGACGATATTGTTATGTCGTCTGTCCTTGCTTGGACTGAGTTTGCTTCTATGTGGTCGCCGTATAATACTCCATCAACTTCTAAATCCTCGTCTATTATCACAGAGCCGTAATAGTGATATGCCCACGGATTTCCTAAATGGTTCATAATTTAGTCCTCTGGACAAATGTCAATATCTTGATATTGACTAATTTAATAGAATTATTTTATATTGTAGTATATATATTTAGTCTTAAAAAAATGAATATATTTGGCCGTTCGCAAGAGCAACAATCTATTGACACAAAAACAATCGCGGTCGTGGCTACCCCGACATTAACAAGAAACATTCAAAATGCGTATGTTGGTCTTGATATGCGCTCATGGATGACTAGTTCAACATTTACAACACTCTGCACGGGCGGATATGGTAGCAAAACAATATCAAGTTTAGGATATGGTTATTTCATTAAAGTTGCTTTTCGCGGGTCTTTGAATTTACCCGCTCCGACTGGCATTGCTACTTTCCAGTTTTGGTTCCATATCACAGATGGAACAAATACATATGATTATTATACCGAAGTGCTAAATTATACAACCGCCATTGATTATAAGTCTTTTGATTGTGTGTGGCTAATCCAAAGATACGGAGTTCAAATGAATTTGACTTGGCAGATGACGTGTCCAAACCCCTCGGACACTACCAATAACCGCACTATACGAATTGTAGATAATACAACAAATGATGCTCTGGTAACGTATGCGACTGGCGCACCATTAACCATAGAAGTGTATTATAAATCAGCGTCTGCGGAGCCTGTATCTTTCAAACCTTCATATTTTAAAATGTTGATGTTATGAGAGACATAGCACTGACCGCCGCTTACACATGAAACCTGTCATACATATCTTTTAATGTCGTGAGTTTGCCCTCGTGTTGAGATAAGACATCGCGGAAAAATATCTTATAATCTAACTTACCATATTTAAGAATAGGGCGTTGGTCTGGTGGTATGTGTGCGTATCTACTCTCGTGCCATTTCTTCATATCCTCCTGTAATATGGTGCGGTCTTCCACTTTCATATACAAGAAGTTAAACGGGTCTTTTGATACTTTCAAATGTGCCGTTATTATTTCATAGCAACTATACCCGCTCTCGGGCGGATTCCGCTTTGCTTTAATTGGCGTTTTCTTTTCCTTTGGTGGTGTGGGTTCCTCTTTCGTTTCTAAAACTAGTAATTCTTTTTTTGCTAATTCTTCTCCTACATTGGTCTTGATTTCGGTAATACCAGTCTCCTTCAAATCACTTTCTTTAAAAGGTGTAAATTCTTCTGGTTCAAAGAATTTTTTCATCATATCAGAAGAAGGCAATACAACTTCAACATTACCGTCTACGGCGATAGCATCCGCTGTATTACCTTCTGGTGTTTGTTCGGGTCGGTATTTTTTGTAAAATGCAACGATATCAGTTTTAAGCGATTTGCTTGTTGGCAGTTTTATATCGCTACTTAAATGAGTCCATTTTTCTATTTGGCTCAGATAATCTCTTTTAGTTGATGACATGATTTTGTTTTGGATTTCCAAAACAAAGATTATATATAAGCACAACAAAAAAAATCCGTTTTATATTATTTATTCATCATCATTGTCGTCGTCAAAAGTCCATTCATTATCACCATAAATAGTCTTCCATTGATTTTTATATTCTTCTAAGTTTGGTAAATCTACATATCTAATTCTTATACCTTCTTCCATTGTTTTCTTCTTTTCTACTATATTTGGCATCAGTTTTCTAAGACTGGTCCAGAAACTGATTTGTGAAGTGTGCGGATCATTTACATTTGCTTTATATGTATCATACAATGCTTTCTTTGAAACCTCTTTACCAAAATGAATTTCTGGCAACTCGTTTGTAATATATCCCAAGTTTAAGCAATCCAACCACCACTTTCTCAACTTTGAAAGGGATTTCACTTTTTGTTCTCGCAGTCCCTTTGTAATGATTGTTTCGCGGTCGTTAAAATCACTGAGGTCTCTTTCAAGAAGAAACTTCGCTAGTCGTTGCCTGTCAATAGATCTAATATCTGTGATCACTTTTCTTTTCTCGTCTGGTTTCATAAGTGCCAGTTCATCAGAAACATCAAGGACTAGCCATCTTTGCTCAGTGGTTCCCGCTGGCACTACCCATTCTTCGTTTGAAGCAAGGACTAGAAATAACATATTTTCTAATGTTAAGTTTGGTAAATATTTTTGTTTAAGGGTAAGTGTATTTTCTGATACAAGTTTCTTAATTGTTCCCGCTCGTTCTTTATCACCACCCCATACCATTTCGTCCATAAATACTACGATTGCTTTTGCGAGTTGCGCATTGAAATCGCCTAATATTTCTTTAACATCGGACGGCTGGAAGTAATAATCGGCACCTATTATGTCTTTGAATATTTCAAGAATAATACCCTTTCCTGCTCGTTCAGTGCTTGTCAAAACTAATGACAAGTGTAGTTTTTGCCATGGCTTTTGATAAATGCTCGCAAACATATCAAGCACTTTTTTATATATGTCTTGTCTTCCTCCACACCATCGGTTTAAGATATGTTGAAAGAATGCTTCATTTTTTTCTTCTTCTGCCGTGAATGATTTCACGTCTTCTAATGTGTCCGCTGGAATTTCAAACCCCTTAAACAAGTTATAAAACCCTTGTTTGTCATTATCAAAGTATGCTTTTGGATCAAAGATTACATCATTCACTTCGCGTCTTTTCGGGTGTGTAGTCCACATTTTATACAAATCAATAACATTCAATGTGGCGGGGTTTTTGCCTAGTGCTATCCAGTCCTCCGTTGATAAATTAGTCTTTACTCTCTTGTTTTTAAAGAATGATTCCATTGCCGATTCCGTCTTGTAGCGGAACACCTGCTTACCTTTGGAATCAACATATTCTTCAATTATGGTCGGCTTTGCTAAGTTAGCAAAAGTATATGATTTATTCATCCAAGCCAAAGCAGTATCTATCAACTCTGTGAATTTTTCCAAATTATTACATTCATCGGCAAGTCGTCGCAAATCTTCAATCGTGTTGATATTACGGACGACGGGGGGAGATAGTTCGTAAATTTTTATACCTTTACCCTCGCAATTACTATCATGGCAGTAGAAATACAATCCGTCTCTTCTCCATACTACATAGCAATTGTCGCTGTTATTTTCTTCTCCGTTTATGATACATATTCGGGTCCCTATGGTTTTTAAAATAAACATTCTCTGCTTTTTTTCAACAATTTCCACATTTGGTATTTTGCTGAGTATGATTTCGTGTATTTCTTCCAATGTGATATGTTGATATCGTTTCAAAGTTGTATATTCGGGAATTCTAATATTGTAAAATGTATCGTCATCGGGTCGCATAATCAAATAATCGTCTATTTCTACATCTTGAAGCAGTTTCAAGGTGTTTGTTTTTGGTGTGTATGAATACGGAAGCAAAACACGATCACTACCATCTTTATGAGAGTAGATAGTGCGGAAAGCCCTGTTTTTGTTATAAACAGAAATATCAAGTATAGTCCGCAATTCAATATCTTGTCGCTTTAAAATAAACATTCTCTGCTTTTTTTCAACAATTTCCACATTTGGTATTTTGCTGAGTATGATTTCGTGTATTTCTTCCAATGTGATATGTTGATATCGTTTCAAAGTTGTATATTCGGGAATTCTAATATTGTAAAATGTATCGTCATCGGGTCGCATAATCAAATAATCGTCTATTTCTACATCTTGAAGCAGTTTCAAGGTGTTTGTTTTTGGTGTGTATGAATACGGAAGCAAAACACGATCACTACCATCTTTATGAGAGTAGATAGTGCGGAAAGCCCTGTTTTTGTTATAAACAGAAATATCAAGTATAGTCCGCAATTCAATATTCTTGTCGGCCCGTTCAAATGTGAAACAGAGGTCGGGGTAATCTTTTTCAATCACCACTTCCACATATTTCCAAAACTCTTTTTGTGTTTCACAGTTTTGAAACACCAAGCCATTATCGTAAGAAAAATGACATGACATTTTACCATTCTTACTAGCATCCAAGTATCTTGCTTTTTTTGGATTATACTTCAAGCCTACATTAGCAAATACATTTTCCATGAGTGTGTTCCATCGCTCATACATTTTTTCTCGTGAGATTGATAATTCATCGCCATCAATGTCGGCAAACATTCGTTGGGGTTTGTTTTCCATTAATACTTCATAGTATTGTCTTTGTTCCTCTGGCGTTTTTTCAATCAATGCCACGAAATCCTCTTGAAATGGCACAGTGGTGAATTGCTTGTTCCCCCACTTGATAAGGACCGCGTCCTGCGGTTTATCTCTCAGTGCTTCTTCTTGTTTGCAATACCATTGCTCATTGGTCAGTGTTGGTGCGGTCATCTTATATAGTCGCTCGGATCTTTTTATAAAAGTAAATTAATTATTCTATATATCCATATATATAACACTATGCTTAATAGGTAATTATAATTTTTTATATATCTTTATACAAAAAAAATAATTTCTTTTTTTTTACTTATTCAAGCACCCGCATTTAATAAATCCTTTGAATTGTCCGCAAAGTTCGCAATATTTTAATTTCTTTATGAGGCAGGTCTTATGGTAATACTTGTCCCTGTTCGGATATTTTTCTACAATCTTTTTTGGAATTGCCCTATTGCTATCACAATAACAACAAAATTTAATATTCGGATTGTCAAGGGTGCGAATAAGCAACGACAGGTCTTCGTTCATTTTATCATTCTTAAATCGCTTGATACATTCAGATCCCAGCACCATTTCGTTTCCGTTTTTTACATTTTTTATAATGTAATTCTTTGTAATCTCGTGTGAGCAACAACAATATTGTTGTTCCCCATTTTCTATACTTTCCACAAGTTTCCAGTCGTTCGTGTTCCACTTTCCATCGGGGGACATAAATGAAACGGCATTGACCAGATTTAGAAAATAACTTCCACTTACATAATCCAAATGGAGTTGTAAGTCTTCATATGTCCAATACGATCGGCGGTGAGAGGTGTCCATGGTTTATATAATAATGTATATATTTTTTATGAAAATATATAAAATAAATTATATATTATTTAACATGTTATTACGAAAAGTTCTTAATTCCATTAATACCGCTTTTTGTTTTTCATATTTCTCCTTCCGCAATAATTTTATCCTCTCTTGGTTCTTATAATAGTATGCCTTCGCGTTCGCCCTATTCTTATCAGGATGCGCTTTCAAAAAGGCTTTTGCCCGCTCCCTTCTCCGTTGAACCACTTCTTCTTTAGTGAATTGAGGTGTTCTCGGCATTATGTGTCCCTTATATATATAATAATTATATTATTTTAATTATTTTAAATAATAAATAGCCATTACCCCCGATATGTCTCTAAATGTTGTTAAAAACCACTCGGCCAGTTGTTGTTAATAGTAGCAGTGTGAGAGGAAATATTTTTGTTTGTATTAATGAAGGCCAATGTGTCCGAGGCCGACCCCCCCGCGGCCAAAATTTTGGAAGGTCTATAGTAGAGACAACTCCGACACCTCGGAAAATTTACTCAGGATTAATAAAACCTTGGACAGGTTGGACAAGTTAAAATTTAGTTAATAGAAAGAAGAATAGTATAATAAATATTGAAATTTAATAACTAAAAAATGTCTAACACTTAAGGGGGATACACGGACACGGCCAACCATGGGGTTGGACACATATAAATAAGATTATTTTCTTCCGCCTGCTCTTATATTCAACAATTGAATTATGTATTAAGGGGGAACTATATATTATGTATAAGGGGGAACTATATCTAAAAACAACAATGCCAACCGCGTCCGAACAATACGCAAACAAACAAAAGTATATATCGCAAAAATATGGAGATAGTTTCGCATTTTTGAGAATGCAAAGATACAGAAGAGAATATTACGAGAAGAACAAAGATAAGATAAGGGAATATCAAAAAAAGTATAAAGAAAAGAAGAAAGAAGAATTACAGCAAAAAAAGAAGCATTATAGACTAGAAAATAAGGACAAGATAAAGGAATACAATAAAGCATACCATGAAGGGAAAAAGAATATGTTATTGGATATATACCAGAAGGCTAGTCTTGACAGACGAAAACAATACAAGGCAAAATATCAAAAGAAATACAATGAGCAACTAAAAAATCTTAAACTTGAATACGAGAAAAAATATGGAGAAAAAGCAGATAAGAATATGGATAGATGGACTAGTTATTTTAACGAAAATAGAAAGCCAATCTCTGTGTGATCACATTAGCAAAACTCTTTTTTTCCTTAGTCGCGTGGCTATCGCCCCCTCCCCCCACGAACTTCGTTCGTTGCACCCCTCCCCCATTCAACTTTTAAGATCACTCTAATTTTGACCATATCAGCAAAAAAATATATGGCTGATCCGGATACACTAATTTTGGTCAAAAAGGATTTTTTTTTTGCCGATCGTCCAAGGAGAAAAGCAAAAAAGTAAAACTATTTTTTTCCTTAATAGTGTGGGCTACCGCCGTGTCCATTAGTGTGGGCTACCGCCGCGTCCATTTGTTGTGGTTTGATGATCATTTATGTGTTGCGGACATGTCCATTCAAGTATTAAAAACAAGCACAGAAAAGACGAAAAACACACACATGAAGACAGAAAACATACCTTTGTTTTACAAAAACACACATAGATTTTACCAAAATACGACAAACTAAGCACACTAAGAGAGATTTGGACAAAATAACGACAATTTTATATAAATGAAATTTAATATATATTTTTTAGAATAAAAAATATAAAATTGTCGTTATTTTGTCCAAATCTCTCTTAGTGTGCTTAGTTTGTCGTATTTTGGTAAAATCTATGTGTGTTTTTGTAAAACAAAGGTATGTTTTCTGTCTTCATGTGTGTGTTTTTCGTCTTTTCTGTGCTTGTTTTTAATACTTGAATGGACATGTCCGCAACACATTAATATATATATATATATATATATATATATATATATATATTGAAGTCAACGTTGTGATCTTGAGTTTGTGAATGAAGTTAAAGAATATTCGATCGAGAATTCAAATTTACTGAGGTAATATTACTATTTCTATAGCTGGTGCTACAGTACAATACTATTACTAGTGCTAGCTAGTACTAGTACTGATAGTAGCTAGAGTAGTAGTATTACTGTAACAGTAGTACTACTCAGTATACTAATGTCTATGTGTATGTGCATGGATACCATATGGTATCCATAATTATTAATATTCAGAATCAGAAAAAAATAATAGAATCATAAAACTTTATTAATATTGTCATTAAAGTTTGTTTTCCTGTCACCCAAAGTAAGAAAAAATTATTTACATAAGTGAAAAGGCACATGCCTTACTGTCAGAGAGCCCCCGCGCCCCAAAATCATTTTTACCCCTGATACCAGGTGGTATCTAGTGTTTAAACGATTTGAAAATGCTCAAAATCACTTACGTTGTTTTTTTTTTTGCTTGTTTTCCAAATTGCTTGTGCCAGGCGTGACATGTGCGACCTTCGCCGCTGCACAGTGACATATCCTGGCAACAGGATGCGCAATAATAACTAGTCATGGACACCATCCTCTCAGAAAAAGCGTACAGGCAAACACTGCACCTACGCCTCTTTGGCCTCTCCTTGCTCTGGCTGTATGCGCGACCGGCCTCCTGCTTTTTTCTAATTTTGTCCGACATAATGTTCAAAGGATATCTGCACAGTTCCATGCACGGGGTGAACGGGGGGGCGACAGGAGCGAGGGGTGCAGAGGGGGGGGGGGGGGGGCTGGGGACCTGCAAGATTAGGCTCGTTTACTCTTTCAATGAGCTTGGATGCGAGGAGATGCTTGAAAAAGCCAGGCCTGTTGTCTCCTGTCAGCATATTGAGATTGACCAAAACGGTTTTGCTGAAAAAATTGAAATGCTTGTAAGCATTGGTGATAATAAGATCCAGCAAAATAAAGAAATCAACATTTTTCCCGTCATTGAGTGTAATGAAGAGGTTGAGGGAAGAGGACCCGTGGCGAGCGGAGTTGAATTGATCGACAGCGTTGAAAGCGCTATAATACAACGCCACAGCCTCGCACCTCGGGACAAGATGCAAAGTGCGGCTGTAACGAGCATTCCGCTGCTTGCCGGGCAAAGTGGTGGAGCATAGCAATAACCTGCTGCTGATTGTGGTCGTTTTGGTTCACCGCGAGCAGCCTGATACAGTCCTTTTCGCATGTTGCTGACGCCAAATCCCCCTTCGACCCCCCCCCCCCCTGGCACCCCATAGCATCTTCACAGGAAAGCCCGCGTGTGCAGTCTTCACCATTTCGACAAAATCAATACACATTTTTTTCAACTCACATGCTGTTTTTCAACTGGCAAACCACGAATCACCGATTGCAATGCGCCCAGAACCGAACCACTGCCTCATCATACGCAAAGTGGTGGCAGTAGTGACCCCGAACTCATGTGCAAATTCTTTTTTTTTATCTTTCTCCTTACCTTCCACCATCTCCAGTGCGATACAGACCCCAGACTCGACACAACAGGCGGTATGATATTCCCTTCCCACGGGGATCGGCTTGCGGGGAACAACCATTTGCCCATGCATTCCTTCTCCAGTGAACTGCCCCATACTTTCGTCGATAGTAATGACCCCCCCCCCCCCCCCCCGCAACTATGGCTAGTTACCATTTGGTAATGATAGTTCTGTATAAGTTCCATTTGGTAATGACCCCCCCCCCCCCCCCCGCAACTATGGCTTGTCGATAGTAATATATAAGTTCCTGTTGCTATTTACCATTTGGTAATGATATTAAAAGACTTGAAGCCACCGGAAAAATAATCTAATTGTATTTTTTTAATTAAAATATGTTATAATATTATCAACTTGGACTCAGACTCACAACTCATTCAACTCACAAAAATTTAAGTAAAAAGTTACGAACTGCCTTCGTTCCTCCCGCCACCAGATAGAAAGAGAGAGTGTGAGAGAGAGAGGGAGAGAGAGATAGAGAGAGAAAGAGAAATAGAGAGAGCGATAGATAGAACGAGATGGAGAGATAGATAGATAGATAGATAGATAGATAGATAGATAGATAGATAGATAGAGAGAAGAGAAGAGAAGAGAATAGAAGAGAATAGAAAAGAAAGAAAGAAAGAAAGAAAGAAAGAAAGAAAGAAAGGTAGATAGATAGATAGATAGATAGATAGATAGATAGATAGATAGATAGATAGATAGATAGATAGATATGGATGGAGTGGATGGAATGGATGGATGGATGGATACATAGACGGGCCGCTGCATGCTACGTTCGCTCGCTTCGCTCTCTCCGGAGCCTGCATCTGCGTACCTGGCTGTGAGAGATACTTAATAGATAGGTCGAAAGATAGATAGATAGATAGATAGATAGATAGATAGATAGATATATAGATAGATAGATAGATAGATAGATAGATAGATAGATAGATAGATAGATAGATAGATAGATAGATAGATAGATAGATAGTCTGTATGTCTATGTATGTATGTATGTATGTATTAATGTATGCATGTACATTTATGTATGTATGTATGTATGTATGTATGTATGTATGTATGTATGTATGTATGTATGAGTATGAGTATGAGTATGAGTATGAGTATGAGTATGAGTATGAGTATGAGTATGAGTATGAGTATGAGTATGAGTGTGAGTATGAGTGTGAGTGTGAGTGTGAGTGTGAGTATGAGTGTGAGTATGAGTATGAGTATGAGTATGATACTCATATACTCATACACTCATACACTCATACACTCATACACTCATACTCATATATGTATATGTATATGAGTATATAAGTATGAGTATGAGTATGAGTATGAGTATGAGCATGAGTATGAGTATGAGTATGAGTATGAGTATGAGTATGAGTATGATTATGAGTATGAGTATGAGTATGAGTATGAGTATGAGAATCTTATGAGTATGAGTATGAGTATGAGTATATGAG
>WBZZ01003052.1:192500-202500 GCA_019918135.1 Paulinella micropora | reverse complement strand
CTACTCTACTCTACTCTACTCTACTCTACTCTACTCTACTCAACGCTGCTCTTCTTTCTTTCTTTCTTTCTTTTTTTCCTGCTTTCTTTCTTTCTTTCTTTCTTTCTCTCTTTCTCTCTCTCTCTCTCTCTTTCTTTCTCTCTCTCTCTCTCTCTCTCTTTCTCTCTTTCTCTCTTTCTTTCTTTCTTTCTGTCTGTCTTTCTTTCTTTCTTTCTTTTTCTTTTCTTTCCTTTTCTTTCAAAACAAATTGTCATTTAAGCAATGACTTGAAACACGCCTTTGCTCAAATACTACACTCAACTATACTCTAGTCTAGTCTTCTCTTACAGGACCAAGGCAGAGCGCGCAATCGTGCAACAGGCCGCGGCCACACTCCCTAAGCCACTACTTCAAGAGGTAAGTAAGAAACGAAATAATGTGGCGTGAGCTAAGCTTATCTATCTATCTATGTACATATCGCCACTAGATAGTAAGTAAGAAACAAAAATAATGAAATTTGCCTGAGTGTGCTGTTGCTTATCTATCTATCTATCTATCTATCTATCTATCTATCTATCTATCTATCTCTATCTCTATCTCTATCTCTATCTCTATCTATCTATCTATCTATCTATCTATCTATCTATCTATCTATCTATCTACCTATCTACCTATCTACCTATGTACCTATCTATCTACCTACTTACTTACCTACCTACCTACCTACCTACCTATCTATCCATCTATCAATATTCGTCTCTGTTGTGTACACTAGTCGCAGTTTGCCTCTCCAGCCAATGTCGCCTTGGCAACGCTCCTGCCTGCCCGCTCTCTCGACACCATCAATCGCTGTCTAGTAATGCCACGTAAGCAGGTATTACTAAGCGCAAAATCAGTATTTGTAGTATTTTGCATCTACATGTGACCCCTCAATACTATCAAGCGTTGTCTAGGCATCCCACGAAAGCAGGTAGGTAGGTGGGTAGGTAGGTGGGTGATAGGTGGGTAGGTAGGTGGGTAGGTAGGTGGGTAGGTAGGTGGGTAGGTAGGTGGGTAGGTAGGTGGTAGGTAGGTGGGTAGGTCGGTGGGTAGATCGGTGGGTAGGACGGTGGGTAGGTCGGTGGGTAGGTCGGTGGGTAGGTCGGTGGGTAGGTCGGTGGGTAGGTCGGTGGGTAGGTAGGTGGGTAGGTAGGTGGGTAGGTAGGTGGGTAGGTAGGTGGGTAGGTAGGTGGGTAAGTAGGTGGGTAGGTAGGTGGGTAGGTCGTTGGGTAGGTCGGTGAGTAGGTCGGTGGGTAGGTAGGTGGGTAGGTAGGTGGGTAGGTAGGTGGGTAGGTCGGTGGGTAGGTAGGTGGGTAGGTAGGTGGGTAGGTAGGTGGGTAGGTGGGTGGGTAGGTGGGTAGGTCGGTGGGTAGGTCGGTGGGTAGGTAGGTGGGTAGGTAGGTGGATAGGTCGGTGGGTAGGTCGGTGGGTAGGTAGGTGGGTAGGTAGGTGGGTAGGTAGGTGGGTAGGTAGGTGGGTAGGTAGGTGGGTAGGTCGGTGGGTAGGTCGGTGGGTAGGTAGGTGGGTAGGTAGGTGGGTAGGTAGGTGGGTAGGTAGGGTACGTAGGTAGGGTACGTAGGTGGGTAGGTCGGTGGGTAGGTAGGTGGGTAGGTAGGAGGGTAGGTCGGTGGGTAGGTAGGTGGTGGGTAGGTAAGTGGGTAGGAAGGTGGGTAGGTCGGTGGGTAGGTCGGTGGGTAGGTAGGTGGGTAGGTAGGTGAGTAGGTAGTGAGTAGGTAGGTGGATAGGTAGGTGAGTAGGTAGGGTAGGTAGGTGAGTAGGTAGGTGGGTAGGTAGGTGGGTAGGTAGGTGGGTAGGTAGGTGGGTAGGGAGGTGAATAGGTAGGGTAGGTCGGTGGGTAGGTAGGTGGGTAGGTAGGTGGGTAGGTCGGTGGGTAGGTAGGTGGGTAGGTAGGTGGGTAGGTAGGTGGATAGGTGGGTGAGTAGGTAGGGTACGTAGGTGGGTAGGTCGGTGGGTAGGTAGGTGGGTAGGTAGGAGGGTAGGTAGGTGGGTAGGTAGGGGTAGGTGGATAGGTAGGTGAGTAGGTAGGGTAGGTAGGTGGGTAGGTTGGTAGGTGAGTAGGTGAGTAGGTAAGGTAGGTAAGTGGGTAGGTCGGTGGGTTAGAAGGTGGGTAGGTAGGTGGATAGGTACGGTATTACTAACCACAAAATCAGTCTATGCAATATAAACTATCCACATATAATCCCTCAACACTATCAACCGGTTGTCTACTCAGGCCACGAAACCAGGTAAGCATATATATATATATATATATATATATATATATATATGTGGTGTGTGTGTATATATTATATATATATAATATTATATATTTATATTTGTATATATATATGTATATCATACATATATATATACATATATTATATATATATATGCGCATACATACATACATACAGACATAAATACATTCATAAATACATACATATATGTATATATATATATATATATCGCTACAAATTTCACAAAATGAGGGTCATGCCAAACATATACAGGAAAAACAATGATGACCATGCTCGTGCACAATCATTCATTTAAACATTTATCTACTTATTCAATCACTAAGCTATTTCTTTATTTCCTTACTTACTGGACTTATGTATTCAGTCATTCACTGCTTTTTACATGTTTACATATCGTTTTCTTTCCGCCGCAGGAAGCCACACAGGACACCAAGCAGCGTGAAAGAATTATCCTCCAGTCCTCAGCTTCTTCAGCTTCTTCAGCTTCTTCAGCTTCTTCAGCTCCTTCACCTTCTTCTACAGCTGACTTGAAGGACGTGGGCGGGTCGCCCCAGCCTGAGCTTCAACCCCAGTCAAGCTCCTTTACACAGTCCTCACAAGTCTATGCGCCAGGAATCCCCGAGCCTGGCTCGCCTGTCTGGGACCTGGAAGTGATCTCGCGCACACCCCTGGCAGAGCTGAAATCACACCTTACCGTAAGCCCGAGACATGTAAACAAAACAACAAATGCGTTATTTATTTGCTTCCCTTCAAAGTTATTTTAAAGTGATCCCGCATAAATGAATTTACTCTTTTGTTCTATTCGTTTCATGTTGAAGGATCAATTACCACTTTCTTGGATCTTGCACTTCAGGTCAATATTGGGCCACACAGCATCATTCATCATCTTATAGATAGATAGATAGATAGATGGATAGATAGATAGATAGATAGATAGATAGACAGATAGATAGATAGATAGATAGACAAAGTGAAATAGCTGGACAGATAACTAGATCAGCTTAGACATATCAAAGAGCCTTCGGAACGTAAACACAACACGTATACATAGTACATCCTGTTGCAAATTTCAGATCAATATTAGGCCACGCAGCATCATCTATCATCTTGCTGCCTGTTTATGCTACCAGGAGAACGGTTTAGCCAAGATCCGCTTTGCACAGCGCTACCAGCAGCAGCGTCAGGCTTCCCTTTCTTTCTTTTTTTTTTTTTTTCTTTTCTTTCTTTTCTTGTCTTTTTTTTTTTTTTTCTTTCTTTCTTTCATTCTTTCTTTTTTCTTTCTTCTTCCTTTCTTTCTTCTTTCTTTCTTTCTTTCTTTCTTTCTAATTCTTTCTATAAGCTATCTATCTATCTATCTATCTATCTATCTATCTATCTATCTATCTATCTACCCATCTATCCATATATATGTATCCTGTCTGATCTGCAGTGAAAGAGAACAAGCTGATCGCTCCGCTACAAGACACGGTCAACAAAGATGTGAGGACAGATAGATAGATAGATGAAATATCGACTAATGTCAGAAAAAAGGAGCTTCTGATTTCGTCAACCAGGAAGTCTGTAAAGTATTAACCAGATGCCCAGCTAAGCCGTGATGTTTGCACGGAAGGGACTGATACAGGCAATACCAAAGCTCCCTAGTACCAGGCGGGGCCAGGGCTCGTTCCATAAAGCGCCCCTTGCAGAACGAGCTCCCACCTCCATTACAGAGGGCCCAGTAAGCAGATGGAGTTTCGAGACTGTTCGACAGTCTAGTATAAACCGACAGAGCACTGTGGGTTTTATTCCGGGCTCAACAAGCGAGAAAGGGCACCCTGAGGGAACAGGATTGTGCTTCCCGTCGCTATTTCGGCATGTGACTGAAAGGCGTATGGCTAGGCACACATAAGGCACCCCACCACGGGCCCAGCACACCCACACCATCCCCTAATTCTCTGTCTGTCGACAGATGGCACCCATTTCAAAACATCAAGCCCAAGGGAGGGTCAGTGACACCTCAAGTGGCCTTGGTTCATTCCGTAGAGTAAGTGATAAGATCAACTGATGAAATATCGACTAATGTCAGAAAAAAGGAGCTTCTGATTTCGTCAACCAGGAAGTCTGTGGGTAAAGTATTAACCCGATGCCCAGCTAAGCCGTGATGTTTGC
Organism: Paulinella micropora; assembly: GCA_019918135.1. Taxonomy (NCBI): domain Eukaryota; phylum Cercozoa; class Imbricatea; order Euglyphida; family Paulinellidae; genus Paulinella; species Paulinella micropora. The sequence continues at coordinate 198,076 of WBZZ01003052.1, read as the reverse complement.
ACGGAAGGGACTGATACAGGCAATACCAAAGCTCCCTAGTACCAGGCGGGGCCAGGGCTCGTTCCATAAAGCGCCCCTTGCAGAACGAGCTCCCACCTCCATGACAGAGGGCCCAGTAAGCAGATGGAGTTTCGAGACTGTTCGACAGTCTAGTATAAACCGACAGAGCACTGTGGGTTTTATTCCGGGCTCAACAAGCGAGAAAGGGCACCCTGAGGGAACAGGATTGTGCTTCCCGTCGCTATTTCGGCATGTGACTGAAAGGCGTATGGCTAGGCACACATAAGGCACCCCACCACGGGCCCAGCACACCCACACCATCCCCTAATTCTCTGTCTGTAGATAGATAGATAGATAGATAGATAGATAGATAGATAGATAGATAGATAGATAGATAGATAGATAGATAGATAGATAGATAGATAGATAGATAGATAGATAGATAGATAAGATAAGATAAGATAAGATAAGATAAGATAAGATAAGATAAGATAAGATAAGATAAGATGAGATAAGATGAGGAGATGAGATGAGATGAGATGAGATGAGATGAGATGAGATGAGATGAGATGAGATGCGATGAGATGCGATGCGATGCGATGCGATGAGATGCGATGCGATGAGATGAGATGAGATGAGATGAGATGAGATGAGATAAGATAAGATAAGATAAGATAAGATAAGATAAGATAAGATAAGCTAAGCTAAGATAAGATAAGATAAGATAAGACAAGATAAGACAAGATAAGATAAGATAGATAAGATAGACAGGTAGATAGGTAGACAGATAGACAGATAGATAGATAGATAGATAGATAGATAGATAGATAGATAGATAGATAGATAGATAGATAGATAAGATAAGATGGATTAGATGGATTAGATGGATTAGATGGATTCGATGGATTAGATGGATAGATTAGATAGAGTAGATAGATAGAGTAGATAGATAGAGTAGATAGATAGAGTAGATAGAGATAGATAGATAGATAGATAGATAGATAGATAGATAGATAGATAGATAGATAGATAGATAGATAGATAGATAGATAGATAGATGGATGGATGGATGGATGGATGGATGGATGGATAGATAGATAGATAGATAGATAGATAGATAGATAGATAGATAGATAGATAGATAGATAGATGGATGGATAGATGGATAGATGGATAGATAGATAGATAAGAAAGATAAGATAGATAAGATAGATCAGATGGATAAGGTAGATAAGGTAGATGATAGCTAAGATAGCTAAGATAGCTAAGATAGATGAGATAGATGAGATAAGATAGCTAAGATAGCTAAGATAGATAAGATAAGATAAGATAAGATAGATAAGATAGATGAGATAAGATAGATAAGATAGATGAGATAGATGAGATAGATGAGATAGATAAGATAGATGAGATAGACGAGATAGATGAGATAGATGAGATAGATGAGATAGATGAGATAGATGAGATAGATGAGATAGATGAGATAGATGAGATAGATGAGATAGATGAGATGAGTGAGATGAGATAGATGAGATAGATGAAGATGAGATAGATGAGATAGATGAGATAGATGAGATAGATGAGATAGATGAGATAGATGAGATAGATGAGATAGATGAGATAGATGAGATACTATTATAGATGAGATAGATGAGGTAGATGAAATAGATGAGATAGATGAGGTAGATGAGGTAGATGAGATAGATGAGATAGATGAGGTAGATGAGATAGATGAGGTAGATGAGATAGGTAAGATATATAAGATAGATAAGATAGATTAGATGGATAGATAGATAGATGAGATGTCGCAAAGGAATGTAGTCCTTGCAAAGGAACGCAGTTTCACATCAAACAATAATTTGTGTACTGTGCATGTGTCCGGGATGGGAATCACGGGTAGACTGTGTTCTGGAAAAAGAAGAGGAGGAAGGACGTTGAAGAAAAAGGCAATCTAGGAATGGAGAGTGGGAGGATAAGGAAGAAGAGAAAGAAAAGGAAGCCGTTAGTCAAAGTGTTTTGAGCACCGTAAGCTTGCGCAAGCTACAATGATGACATTGTATGAGGCCTAAACCCCCGCAGGGACCTAGCCCGGGCTATGCAACACTGGACGGCTATGATGGAATGCAGTCACCAATACGGACTAGAGGAAGATTAGTCCAATTTTTGACTGCACAGGAGCGATAAATCGCAAAAGAGCAACGAGCTACGCAGGAAGATAGCTTGAAGCAAAGGGATTTGGATTGGGGATGGGAAAAACCCAAGGCGCGGAAACATCGATGAACAGAGAACGATACCATGCCGCGAGCCCCGCATTCGATAGATTAGATGGATAGATAGATAGATAGATAGATAGATAGATAGATAGATAGATAGATAGATAGATAGATAGATAGATTGGATAGATAGATAGAATATTGTACGAGTGTGGTACAGCAATATCGCAACTGCGAGAGACGGTCACCAACGATATAAGGATATATTTTCACAAACTATACATAGAATGGACAGAGATCAATGCATACACAATATGCACGACATGTAATATTGTAGGATTGTGGTCTCTTACACGAGAGACGGTCACCCAACGATGTGAAGATAGACTGTAACTATGTATGTGTGTATGTATGTGTGTATGTGTGTATGTGTGTATGTATGTAATGCATGTATGTATGTATGTATGTATGTATGTATGTATGTATGTGTGTATGTATGTGTGTATGTGTGTGTGTGTGCAACCATGCATAGAATGGACCGACGATATGCGGATTGCGGTTATAACAAACTATACATAGAACTGGACAGAAATACACAATTAGATACGTGCGACATAGAATGTTGTACGAGTGTGGTCTACCCTATGAGAGACGGTCACCAACGGTTTGAGGATAGATTATAACCAACCATGCATAGAATGGACCGACGATATGAGGGTTGCCATGATAACAAACTACATAGAACTGGACAGAAATACACACATAGATACATAGAATATTGTAATATTGTGGTCTACCCTATGAGAAACGGTCACCATTGTTACGATTGAGGATAGATTGTAACCAGCCATTTATGGAATGGACAGAGATAAATACATACATACGTGCGAGATGGAATATTGTACGATTGTGTGTACAGCAAATATCGCAACTGCGAGTCATGTCATGTCATGTCCTGTCATGTCCTGTCATATCATACAATCATTAAGTCAGTGAAAGAGTCATATGTAGGTATGCATGGACGTATGCATGTACATATATATGTATCCATGTATAGTTGCATGAATGTGTGGCGTAGTTTGTGTTCGACAAGGAAACAATCACCATGCAGCAGTATCGCAACCGCGACTGGCTGCGACGAAAGGTCTATCTATCTATCTATCTATCTATCTATCTATCTATCTATCTATCTATCTATCTATCTATCTATCTATCTGTCTATCTATCTATCTGTCTATCTACCTACCTATCTACCTACCTACCTACCTACCTACCTACCTACCTACCTACCTATCTATCTACCCATCTATCTACCTATCTATCTATCTATCTATCTATCTATCTATCTATCTATCTATCTATCTATCTATCTATATATCTATCTGTCTATCTATCTACCTATCTATTAATATTTTTATCTACCTATTTATATACCTGCGTGCCTACCTACCCACCTATCTACCCACTTATCTATCTACCTCCAACCTATGGAAATTTACAACTATTTGCAACAATAAGGGTGGGGTCGGGGGCCGGGGGGGGGGGGGGGGGGGATGTAATGAGTCATACATGAGAAAGATACTAATAAATGAAAACTGCAAACGAGAGATTCAGAGAGAGAGAGAGAGAGAGAGAGAGAGAGAGAGAGAGAGAGAGAGAGAGAGAGAGAGAATAACAAAAAGAAAGGCCCGCGGCGAGCGTGTACAAGATATATGTATAATATATGTACGCCACCGTGTATGTGCGTGTGTGTGTGTACAGTAAAGTATACTTATATGATATTACAAATATATTCGCAATGTGGCGTAGGAAGCGGAGGATGAGCGGCAGCGCCAGACCAGGTTTCATGTTTGTTTATCTGTTTTTCTCTCATTGGCGTTCTTTTTTTTTCTTGGTTCTAATCTCTCTCTCTCTCTCTCTCTCTCTCTCTCTCTCTCTCTCTCTCTCTCTCTCTCTCTCGTTCGTTCGCTCTCGCTCTCTCGCTTTCTCGCTTTCTCGCTTTCTCTCTCTCTCTCTCTCTCTCTCTCTGTGCATGTGTTTGAATTTGTGTATTTTTTCTTGGTTCTCTCTCTCTCTCTCTCTCTCTCTCTCTCTCTCCCTCCCTCCCTCCCTCCCTGTCTGTCTTAGAATTATGTATGTATTGGCGGTTTTGTTTTTCCAAGGCGCAAAGAAGACGGTGATGTGGTGGTAAAGTTCGTCTTGTCGGTAACCACAACAAAGAGAATGTGAAAGGCAGAAGGGAAAGGGGGACGGGAGATGATTGATTGATTGATTGATTGATCGATTGATTGATTGATTGATTGATTGATTGACTAATTATTAATTATAAGCGCCTAAATTGACCGTAATTCCCATGAAAATTTTAAGAAAGTTACAGTTTTTTGTTGAAAATTTGTTGTGATATGAAACGAATAAGTAAGATATCGTCCATTTACCTCTTTAGGTGTGGATGATCACGGTTTTGGCAGTTTTCTTCAACGTCTTTTCGGTCTTTCGACGGGGTTGGGGCTAGGGGTGCTGAATGTGAATGGCGGCAAAGACGAATTGTAAATCAGGCAAACAACAAGTCCAACTACCCAAGTAGAGTAATGTAAATGTATGGAACGGGTCTTGGGCGATTGAATGATTCAGAAGGCTCAAACTTAAGAAAGAGAATCAATACTAGTTAAGGCTGCATGCAATCAACATCAATACATATACACATTCAATTAATCAGCAATTAGTCATTCAGCCATTCAGTCATTCATTCAATCATTCATTAATGTTCATTCATTCATTTATTCATTCATTCCTGCCTGCAAACAAACAAACATACTTACCTACTTACACACTTACGTTGAGCACAGCCTATGAGTCTGTAATGGTATAACACACTGGTTATGTTCGCGTGATGGAAGGTACAAAACAGAGGAATCCATGCAAATATCAACATCAGCGCAATTTTAAGGTTGTGCATAGGGTAAGCATCATTTGATTAGTTAATAGTATACGTACTAGAATTTGAACTCTCCACTCCACGAGCACTCAGTACAATATCTGTGCACCTAAAGATCTAAGGTAAGCGCCTTAACAATTATCATTAGGTCAACTATGTGTGCATCTAAAGGTCTTAGTACCAGGATCAGTGCTAGTGAATCTGCATGACATTAGAACTGCCAGTCTGCAAGTCTGTAACATGGCACACCAGCTACTGGTTACGCGCGATGGCCGACTCGAGGCGCAAAGTCCTAGGCCCTAATTAAGGGGGAGCATTTTTGAACAAGTGAAAGTTAATTAGATCCTATTCCACTACAGCATAACTGTATAGTCACGGTAGCTTCACTCTCCTAAGTACTTCAGTAATACTTAGTAATTATTTCTGTA
>WBZZ01003052.1:185000-187500 GCA_019918135.1 Paulinella micropora | reverse complement strand
CCATTTCCTCTTTAAACACTTCAGTATTGGTACCAAAGTGTAATAATGACATCGAGGGGTTCCATCTCGATGAATAATCCGTTTAGGGTAAACGTTTTTGCGAGAACAAGAGTTAATTACAGTTCATCTTCATCCCTCCACTTCTCTTTTCAGAATGTTCAGTTACTCTGGTTTCTTGACGAATTGATTGATTGTAGATTTTGTAAGAGTGTACTCAAAGCTCGTAATATTTACATATTGGGATCGAGAGCTCTTCTGCATTCGTTTGTCCTCGTCTTCAAAAGCACAACATCAACAACAAACCTACTCACCTAAAACGAGAAATTTTTGCATTTGAGGTGTCGCTTTCCAAGTTTCCCATGAGGGCCGTCCGACCCCTCCCTCTGAAAACGGGTCCCCTTCATTTTCGACTTCCTTATGGTGTCCTGTCACAAATGATGCTCGTCCCGTTTCTACTGTGTACACTTTGCGGAAATGCGGCCACAGGTCCTCCAAAGCAAACTCGTATTTTTCCTTTCGCTGTTTGTTTCTTTCTGTAAAGCTCGTCGAAACATTCGACCAGAAAAAATACCCGCCTGTTGTAACACCTGAACCTTGATTTGCATGCATGAGTGCATACAGTGATAGGCGAACACTTGAATGCGAACACGCCCACAAAAGTGCAAATACTATACACATATACATACATACAAACCAAAACCAAGGCATGCATACGCATATTATACATCAATACATCATGATACATACATATGTATGTATGTACATCCATACATACATACATACCATACATACATATGTACATACATACATACATACATATATACATGCATCATACATACATACATACATACATACAATACGTACAATACATGCAATACATGCAATACATACAATACATACAATACATACAATACATACAAAACATACAATACATACAAAACATACAAAACATACAATAAATACAATACATGCAATACATGCAATACATGCATACATACATACTTACATACATACATACATGCATACTACGTACATGCATACATACATACATACATACATACTTACATAACACACATAACATACATACATACATACATAATGTACATACACACATTTATTTATTTATTTAATTTTTATTTAGTTATTTATCTATATACTCATTCATTATTTATTCATTTCTTTATTTATTTATTTATTTATTTATTTATTTATTTATTTATTTATTCATTTATTCATTTATTCATTCATCTATTTATTTATTTATTTATTTATTTATTTTATAAATAAATAAATAGATAAGTAAAATAAATAAATAAATAAAATAAATGAAGTAAAAAGGTAAATTAATAGATAAATAAATTTATTTATTTCTTTATTTCTTTAATTCATTCATTCATTCATTAATTTATTTATTTATTATTTATTTATTTATTTATTTATTTATTTTATTTTATTCTTTTATTTTTTATTTTTCATTTATTTATTTATTTATTTATTTATTTATTTATTTTATTTGTTCATTTCATTCGGTCTTTCGGTTTTCACTCATTCATCATTCATTCATTGATCCACTCCTCAAATCAGATGATACATTTATTAATTCACACATTTATTACGTGTATGTATGTGTATGGCATGTGTGTGTGTGTGCGTTATATGTGTTGCGTGGCTAGTGCCGGACGTTGCTCTTCGTGCCAAGTTCATTCCGCTCACACAAGTCCGACTCCAACCACAGGTGAGTTGCCCCCCCCCCCCCCAAAAAAAAAACATCTATCTTGTCCATGTCCTTTGGATATGCAGCGCTGCTAGACCAAACATATCCATCCATCCATCTATTACGTCTCTCTCTCTCTCTAGTCGGATGGATTTCTCCTCTCCTTCGCTCTGCGCGCCCCCTCCTTGGCCTCCTCCTCCTCCTCCTCCCCTCTCCGCTTCGCCATCCCCTTGTTCCCGGACACACACAGCTTCGTGGCGGGTGCGCAGTTCACAGTTTACGGCCACGACCACACCGTGCTGCGATCAATAGAACCGCAGCCAGGAAGGTCAGACATCATCATCATCTGTCATCATCTATTATCATCTGTCATCATCTGTCATCAATTATCTATTCATAGTCTATAGCCAAGACCACAGCGTGCTGCGAATATAGAACCGCAGCCAGGAAGGTCAGAGATAGATAGATAGATAGATAGATAGATAGATAGATAGATAGATAGATAGATAGATAGATAGATAGATGGATAGATAGATAGATAGATAGATAGGTAGGTAGGTAGGTAGGTACGTAGGTAGGTAGGTACGTAGGTAGGTAGGTAGATAGATAGATAGATAGATAGATAGATAGATAGATAGATAGATAGATAGATAGATAGATAGATAGATAGATAGATAGATAGATAGATAGATAGATAGATAGATTGGGTCTACCGAAGTGTTCGTGGCGGCCTGCGCTGGTCGCTTATCTACATAGATAGATAGATAGATAGATAGATAGATAGAT
>WBZZ01003052.1:137500-162500 GCA_019918135.1 Paulinella micropora | reverse complement strand
TAGTAATATAACAATATTGTCATGATGAGCCCGGCGCGGGCCGCGCCGACGCGTCACATGATGTGCATGTACTGATCAGTTTGAATACTGACCTTTAAGACTCCCTAGTTGAATTAATAAGTTCATTTGAAAGTTCACGGTAAGCCAGGCTGATGGACAAAGGCCTGGAGTCCGCAATGCGGAAGCCTTCCCGTCGTGAACCTGCAACCGGGCAATGGACAAATTTGTTAATATAGTATTTAGTCATATCGGCCTATACATGTTTTACATAGTTATTAATAGTTCTGGTCACAGTACTGGCGGCAGTCAGTTCCTTCATAGGACTGATCCGCAATTGCTTTACCTTTTATACTCAGCTGTATTTCCTTTGTTTAAGTTTAGGCGGGTAGTTAGTTTAATTTGATTGAGCCCGTGTCTGGTTTAGTTTCCTTCTGTCTAAATAAAGACCAAGTGCCTGAAGTACAGAATGGGAACTCCTCCCCCGGCAACCTACTAAAGTTACAACTGGTTATGAAGCCTTTGTGGTGCTTCGTCTGCGTGCGCTCGGAGCTGGAGCTATGCTTCAAGCTGGGCAAACCGCAATAGAGGGGAGGTAAAGTCTTGGCAGGGAATCGGCGTGGGGGTGTTCTTCGGCTAGCGTGATGATGGCGGCAAAAAACCAGCAGTGCTAGTCTGGGGAACATTTTTGCTTTGAGACACTGTGATCAGCCTTTTAGTTGCTCGGTTCGAGCATTCGTCAGACTCTTTAGACTTTTTAGTTGCTTGGGGTTGAGAACCCAGTGGCGTCGACAAAGAATTTTGAAATGTTGTTTGGCATCTCACCGAAGCAGGTGACATGCAAAATGGTCACAGTGGTGAGAGAGTGGCAGGAGGGACCCAGCCAAAAGTGGGCGCAGTCGCCAAAAGGTGGGCTCAGTCCTCAGAAGTCCTGCACAACAAAGAACCGGTAGGTTACTCATCACAAATGTGGGCGACAAGGAAAAAACTTTGAGTGGTCCTTGTCGTTATGTGTGGCATGTTGGGTACACTAGCAAGAGCTGTGGCAGCCCCTCATCAAGGGCGACACCTGAGAACCATGTAAAGTGTTTAAGGACAATAAGGGAGTGCAGGTAAGCACAAATGACTTGTTCGTTTGCCATGTTGGTCAAAAAGTTGTTGACAAATTTACCGGGGGTTCCGGACATTTTTTCCAAAAGTTGGCTGGGCGCTGTTTGCTGGTTTCGGCTCTTTCGTGGGCAGTAGTTGATGCTGAGGACAGGTGAGCTGTGGGACAGTTTAGGGACCTTATGGGCCTCGTTTTCTACGGTTTTGGGGCAGTGGTTTGGACATTTAAAGGACTTAATTGGTCATGGTTGGACTTTGGGAAGTGAAGGAGGAAAATGTTGTTGTTCATGGCCATTGTGTTGAGTTTTAGGCGGTGACGTTCAGTATTATTATTTGCAAAGGTGTTGGCCAGGTGGTATGTATGTTTTAGTGAGCAGCCTTCGTTTTTGGGCGACGGTTGGACGTTGAGTTTTCCTTGTTGCAGTCGGACAGTGGCATGGGACGTTAAGCTATGAAGACTGGTTATTAAGAAGGGGGGAGTGTGGAAAATTTGTTCCTTTTCTTTTGTTTGTGCTTCGACGTGGCTCTTGTGTAGTCTGGGAAGCAGAGGACGGCTAGTCGTCGTTTGTTGTAGCAGTGGGGACGTAGGGGGAAACCGTCATAAGACATAGAAATTGTTTTTGTTTTTTTTTGTTCCTTTTGTGATGGGACAGTTGTTGCTCTTTCCTCTCTCTCTCTCTCTCTCTCTCTCTCTCTCTCTCTCTCTCTCTCTCTCTCTCTCTCTCTCTGACTGGCTAGCGTAGGGCAAGGACCCTTGGACCCTTTTTGTATTGCTCAATTCATTTTTTTATATTTTTTTCTCTCTTACATTATGGAATACGAAGTTAAGGGGAGATATATGATTGTGTGAGATCATACTTATATGTCTGGTTTGGTTTCAACTTGGCTAACTGCGATTGTTGATTGCATTTATGTCGTAGTTGTTGATGCCAGTGTGAACATGATGCGTGTTATTTCTATGTTTGCATACTCAATATGTGAAAAAGTTTGTTTGTTGTGCTTATGTGTTGCTATATTGCCGAACTCCACTGGAGACGTAGGATAGCTCACTTGCTCATTTCGTTATATTTTCTACTAGTTTGTTCGTTGTGCTTGTCGGCATCTCGTCCATTTACTTGGTTGTGTTCGTGACACTGTTAAACATACATTAATGTATTTGACGTTGACATATACATATATGTATCTTCATATTGCGTGTTGGTCATTTTCCGTGCGAATGGTATGGATTGCTCATGTATGTGATATTAAATGTTGATATGCTTATTGCTTAACGTTGTGTTTAAGGTGTTGCTGTTTGAGTTGTGACCATATTTTATTAATTAACTTGTTTGACTGTTGTCTGGCTTTATGATATTTACTATGTTGGCTCATATCGGCCGCTATTCCAAAATAGGGGGAGCAATCGACAAACTTGTTGATATAGTATTTAGTCATATCGGCCTATGCATGTTTTACATAGTTATTAATAGTTCTGGTACTGGTGGCAGTCAGTTCCTTCGTAGGACTGATCATTGCTTTACCTTTTATACTCAGCTGTATTTCCTTTATTTAAGTTTAGGCGGGTAGTTAGTTTAATTTGATCGAGCCCGTGTCTGGTTTGGTTTCCTTCTGTCTAAATAAAGACCACGTGTCTAAAGTACAGAATGGGAACCCCTCCCCCGGCAACCTACTAAAGTTACAACGCCGGGGCGTCCCCCTATCAGACTGAGCACTTTAACGACCGGCCAAAATCACTACCGTTGACTCAAGTTTCGCTGTTTTTGACCTGCCTGTCCGACAGCGAAGGCAGTCCTCTGCACGACGTTTCGATTTCACTAACCGTAGTTTTCGATTCAAAGTTTGTTCAGAAATGACTCCAAACCGGACTGATGATCAATTGTCTAAAGATTCTGCTATCATCAGCCGGTGAATGCCTTTTTGAGAGTCCCGGGCATATCACTGCCTTTTTGTTCGAGTCCTTTTTACCGTGACACTGCTGAGTCATAGCGGTAAATTTATTGACAAGGACGTGAACAGGTGAAAAATGATCCCAGAGTCATAACCGTACCCAAATGCAAAGGCCCCAGTCCTGGACACTTGACGGGCTACAAGTTGGACTTGAAGCCATCCTTCAAGTACTTTATTTACCTGAGTAGCCTTTTTGCAAAGTTCAGCTTACCAAAGTCACAATCTACGTTCAGTCGTGACCGTACTTTGCAACCGGGCCCAAGTCTGCAAACAAGTAGAAATCTACGTAAATAAATGAAGTGACCGCTCTGCTATGTACCGGTATTTCACCTGCTCTCTGGAGTCAGGACTAATAATGCAACCATAGAGATCTTTAATAGTCAAGAGTTCGTTGTGTATTTACCCCTTGGGGTTGTATCTAAACTCACAATTCGAATTTTCCTTTCAAGTGGAAACTGCACACACATAGTTATGTGTGCTCTGTCGACAGATCGATTTGAGTCTCTGAGCACCTCCTACAAGGAAGATACTACTCAACGAAAGTAGTAGATCAGAGATCATCACAAACATATATGTGAGGCAGATCGTTCACCTGTCTTTGCATTTTTGTGTCGTCTCTCTGCTCTTCTGCACTCTATGCAGTCAACCAAGATAGTATGTGTCTGGTTTTGTTTGTGTTAGGGTCACCCCCTTATCACCTAGCGAGATCACCCTCTCTGCTGCTCACAACGCTCTACCGGTGTACCAACACTGCCTGGCTTACTCCTGGTAACCTGCTATGTTCGCCAATTTACGCCACGACGATCCCCTGTCGTGCCTCCGTGAGCACAAGAGGAAATGTCTGGATCCGTTCACCATCCTGGGCGTCCACCATGGTCTCCTGCCCTCCGACAAGAAATTTCTAAAAGAAGTTGAGGAAGGGAAGTCAACTCCTCTTACTACGAATCTCTCCTGGACGCCGCCTACTCTGGTGAATACCGTAATATTCCAAGGCAGTTAAAAATAAGCAAACTAATTTGCTTCATCTTCCATTGGTACCGACACCTGCCCTCAAGCTGATGTGTAACCCCAACCTGACCGCCCACGACATCTACCAGGAGTACCTGGGGCCTACAGGCTCTGTAGCACAGCACGAAGTTCTCTGGAACCAACTGGGTACCATCATTCCTCTCGAGAAATTTGTAATTTACCATTTGCCTGTTTCAACTTCGATCCCTGGGGCGCCTGGATCACTTTCAGGATTGGTACTCCCTACTCCAACCAGCACTCCCATCACCGGTACCGTTCCCCCACCGAGCCTGACTAGTACGACCCCAGCAGCGGCTTTGGGAAGCATTCCTCTGGGGCCTACCCCACCGAGTCACCCATCGGCGAGCCCCACCACCCCAGCTGCCCCACCGCCTACTGCAGCATCGTCCCCTGTGGCAACTCCAACAACTGCCTTTACTCCAGCTACGATGCCGGCTAGTGCAACAGCATTGACCCCCATCAGTCGGGTACCTCCAATGACACCAGTCGACCCATTTGCCCGCCCTGGCAGCCTTGCGAGCCCTACCCCGGCGTGAACCGCTTCCATCACTGGGATCACTCCTTGCGGCGCGTCCCATACCACTGGTCAGTCGCACCCTATCCATGTCGGATCCAGCCTTCACGTCGCCTATTCGACCGATGAGCGGCGGCCCCCTTGCACCTACGCCGGCTTTCCCGACAGACGACAACTACCCCATCGAGCGCCCCGACTGGATCATCAGGTTCAGCACCTACCACCTCGACGCCCGTACGCTCAACGCCCCGCGATATATACTCACTATAATCGATCGAGCTTCCAATTATGTCATAGTGGTACCCACGGCGGACGACACGAAGGAGACGACCGCCAAGGCGTTGATCGATAACGTCTTCAGCCGAATCGGGGTGCCTAGAAGGATAATATCGGATCGGGGGAGCTCCTTTATCAACTGGGTTTCCAATGAGCTCAGCGCGTATTACGGGTTCAAATGATATTACGTGACTGCATATAACCCTATGGCCAACGGGAAGATCGAGAGGATGCATCGCACGTTGAAGGCATCCTTGAAGATCTACTGTCAAAACGGGCAAACGAAGTGGCCAGAGGCACTACAGGCGTTCACCTTCGCGGTGAATAATCTGGGTTTTTCTTCGTTGGGGGGCAAAGCGCGGCTATGCCCACATCAGATGGTGTTTGGCCGGGTTCTGAACACTCCGCAAGATGTGATGGCGCAGATTCTGAAGGCGCTGTATCAGCCGATGGAGCTGATGGCGGTACGGGGCTATTGCGCAAGCGGGACATATCGTAACCAAACATCGGGAGGCGGCAATGCGGTTGAAAGACGAGAAGGGGCAACAGAAGTACGAGCACGTGGAATTTAACCCGGGGATAGTATTACGGTGCTTCTATACTGCCCGAACATACCGGTGGGGGGTCTCGACGAGGCTGTACGAAAAGTGGCAGGGGCCGTATCAGATCATGAAACAGACGGCGGCTTACAAGTATAAGATACGAGACCAGAGGACGAGGACGAACAAGGAACAGATCGTGCATGTGAGGAGGCTGGTGAAGTTTTCGCCATTTCTGCTGTATTATGAGATGGAGAAGGACGCGTTGGAGCGGACGGCGGATCAGTTTAGCAATCCGAGGCCTTTGCTGACCCAGTCACAGCGGCTGAGGAGCAGCTGACCTACGATTCGGAACAAGATCGAGAAGAAAAGGGGCGGCTGCAAGAGGCGATTACGGAATTGGAGACGGGCTCACATGAGAGAATGTCACAGAGGCAAAAGAAGGAGGAGGCGAAGCAGAGAGAGGAGGAAAGAAAAGAGGCAAATGGGGGAGCGAAGCAGAGGCAGATGGAGAAAAAGAAGGAAGGGGTGAGTGATCAGACGGGGCAGGAGAAGCGGGGCCCGGGGGAGACCGCCCAAACCGAGGGCACCGGAGGGGAACATAGAGGTGAGGAATGGGCGGGGCCTATGGGTGAGCGAGCCGGGAGAGGTTGACAACATCAATTGGAAAGTGGGCAAGTTCTACTTGATGTGGCTGGCTGAGAAAGAGGTGAGCGAGGACACGATGGACGACTTCTATGTCTTGCGGGTGCTTAGCTTACGGGGAACATCGAGGCAATGCCATAGGGCGGGGAGCGGGATAGCGCCGGTGATGCAGTTCTGGAGAAGCGGAGACGATGGCGAGGAGGAAAAGGCCCGACAGTTTCAAACGGTTTTTCTAGAAAAGACGGGGAGGAAACGGGAGACGTGGGACGTCACCATCAAGGAGGATGATGAGGATTATGTACCATACACCATACAGACGAGACCGCGGTTGGTGTTGAACGTACCGTTTGATTTGACGGAAGAAAGGCGGATACCGGCCAGCGTATGGGATACATATGAGGTTGAGGCAGAGGGACTACCGTTCGAGATCATTGGGGCACCACCAGCGGCGGTAGGGTCTAGGGGGAAGAAGAGGCCCGCTGCGGGAGGTTATAGAACAAGGGCACGGGGACGGGCCACATGAATGGGGGTGTGGGGCCAGAAGACAGACTGGTAGAAGACTGAGAGAGTGAGATAGGGAAGGATGAAGAAGGAGAAGAGAGAGACGAGAAACGATGAAAGAGATGCACGGGCCACGGGTATAATGGCGGTATAAGAGAAACAAGGGTTCGGGAAGACTGACAGAAAGAGGGAGGGAGGTTGTATACATTTTACCTTCATAGGTACAGCGGCGGGCACATGACCCGGACAGCAGACTTACGAGGTACACTAACGGGTTTACGGGATATAACAGACAGACATATGATAAGACTTGCGGGTTTACGGATATAACAGACAGACATATGATAAGACTTGCGGGTTTGCGGGATATTACAGACAGACATATCATAAGACTTAACGGGTTTACGGGATATATCAGACTAATATTATATTATGAGACTTAACGGGCTTACGGGACATAACAGACAGACATATCATGAGACTTTACGGGTTTACGGGTTATAACAGACTAACACTATGGGATTTTACGGGCTTACGGGACATATCAGACTAATATATCATCAGACGTCGACTATGCGGGTATATCGGGAACTAAGACGACATATATATGTCTTGTTGCCTTATAGGCTCATTGGGGAACGTTAACTGATAAACGGATTGGCCCATGACTTTATATTTTCCGCTCTCTGACGAGCGATGACATCAGGCTTCATCTATTTTCAGACTTTGGGGATAAGGGGTATACGGGCCAAGACTGGGGCTAATACAGGCAGACTAAACCAGTGTAGGCAGGGAGGGCAAAGGGGGGGGGGGGGGGGGCGGGGGGAGGGGAGAGGTAGGCAGGGGATGACAAATAGGGATAGTCAATAGGACGTTTAGAATAGCGAGGGGGGATGGATAGAATAGTGAGGGGGGAGGGATAGAAGAGGGAGAGGGGAGGGGGCGAGGGACAGTGATGAGAAAGATGAGACTGACCTATATGAAAAGTTTGACCTATATGCCGCATCAAAAGTTTGACCTATATACTTGAAAAAGTTTGACGTATAAAAAGTTTAACCAGTTGACATAAAAAACTGAGTTTGACCTTATATTAATATGAAAAACTTTGACCTATATTAACCCTTAACCGGTTTCAATCCCCAAAAGTGGCTTCAATCCCCAAAAGTGGTTTGAATTTTTGAGTTGAATAAAAACATAAATACCAATCGAAACAAGTTGTACTACGCTGCAAATTTAATATTTACGTGTTGGGGAAGCTATCTGTGAAAACCAGAATGTCATAGCTTTTCTAGAAGGGACTTAAATATGAAACTGAAACCAGGCACCAACCACTTTTTTTCACGAATTTTCGTTGCCTTTTTTTATTGCTGTTGACATTCAAGACAACAACAAAAATTAGTTTTTCATTTTTGTGTCAGATTTTCATTTTTGTGACAGTTTTTCATTTTTGTGACAAAATTCAAATTTTCAAATTTAACGGTAACATTTCGCGAAAATTTACGATATTTTGCGGACGAATATAGCCGTTAATTTGAAAAATTCAAATTTTCACCCAAAATCAAAATTCCAACCAAAACTGAAATTCCAACCAAAACAGAAAAATCAATTTTTTTTGTTGTCTTGAATGTCAACAGCAATACGTGGCGGGGACCTTTTTTTTTTTTTTCAACATCATGTCTGCGCACCAAGAGCTTCTCACAGTCCGTGTGCGTCTTCCGGTCAGGGAATTTGGTGAGGCTTATGCCAAACAAAAATGGCCTGATGACTGGAAGACGAGGGAGATTGAGGGTACTGTTTCTCGACAGTATGGTCGTACAAAAGACAAGTTTTGGATGAAGTGGGATGCGGAGGATGAAGACGATTCCATGATGATTGCTTCGGAGATTATCAAATACAGAATTGAAGGGAGTGGCTCTGCCGATAACGGCATACTTGGGCAAGGCCAGGAAATCGACGGAGATGCCAAAAATGCAATAAATGCTGGGTAGACTTGTTTTTCTTGAACCTCGAATTTTTCTTGTGATGTCGAATGGTTTCTCTGCGTGTTTGCAGTGAGGACGGCTTGATACCCAGCGACCCTGATGACGATGACTATGTGTACCTATCCCTACCTGGTTTCAGCTATTTTGTGCAATTTGCTTCTGTTTTGTTGTCGGCCAAGGACGATGCTGGAAGTATAGTAGATTTCTGTACTTCCATACATGCATCGGCGTTGGCTGTCAGTATTCCTTACTGTACTGTTTTCCAACATACCGCCAGAGTCGGGGATGAGTCGGGTAGTTCAATCGATGAAGAGGATCAAAAAAGAAGGAGATATGGACAACAAACGAGCCCCTCATCCCAGCGACTCACTTGTCAGTGATGATGATGTCGAAGAAGATGAGGGGTCTGGTGAAGACGAGGAGGAGGATCCGGCACTAGAGATTGACGAAGGCGATAGCCTACCTGCCAGTGAGTTCAAAGATGTCAAAGAATGGAAGGTGGGTGTTGCACCTCCTCGTGTGCTGCCGGCATTCGAAGGGCAGTCCAGGGCATCACTTTCTGTGCGTTCCCCCGACCTCCTCAGTATGGTGGATATTTTCTTTATGTTCTTACCCACGCAATTCTGGCAGAATGTCACAAGAAACACCAACAAGTATGCAACCTGGAAACGTAATCTCAACCCCTCAGAGCGTCAGCGGCCTTGGGTACCCGTGACACTATCTGACATACTTTCATTTTTGGCGATCCTTATAATGATGGGGGTGATGGGGTCGCCTGCTGAAACAGATTATTGGATTGGCGCTGTGTCAGACTTCTGGCAGTGGCCAGACCTTGCAAGCATCATGGGGTACGTGAGGTATCAGAATATCAAACGTTATTTTCATCTCACTGACACCCGTCTGGCAGCTCCTCGTGACTCCCTCAGTATGACAAACTTTTCAATGTTCGAGTCTTTATTGAGATTATACAAGAAAATTTTCCTAGGCTGTGGGAATTGGGTCAGTGGGTGTCAATCGACGAGGGAATGATCCCTTTTAAAGGGCGTACCTACCTCAGGCAAACTTACCGAAAAAACCCATCAAATGGGGATTCAAACTGTTTGCTCTGTGCTGTTCAGTAACAGGCTATTTTTATACGCTGCTTTGTTATGAGGGTGAGGGAACGGTGCAGGACGATTCTGGGCACGGAATGACGTATGCAGTTGTTATGAAGCTTTTAGACCTAGCCGGCATCGACCAAAGCGGCAGGATCATCGCTTTAGATAGGTTTTACACAGGGCTGCAGTTGTTTTTTGACTGTGTCCTAAAGAGGGGCATCAACTGCATTGGCACTGTTGTCAAACCCAGGCTGAGGGCGGCAAAGGAGCTATTGGACGAAGTCAAGAAGAATAGTGACCGGGGCACGTCCGCAATTGCCACTTGGAGTCATAACGGAGTCACTATGCATGCTGTTGCTTGGAAAGACACCCAGGTGGTTTATTTTTTGTCAACTGTGTTGGGGGGTACCATGAGCCACGTCGAAAGGAGGCTGCATGGGGGGGGGGGGGGGGGGGTGGAGCTACGGTTCCAGTGAATTGTTTTGAAATTTGCAAGACATACACTCAGCACATGGGCGGCGTTGATACAGGCGATCAGTTACGACTTCGTTACGGAGTTGAGAAGGCGGTAAGATTCAACAAGCCTTGGTTCAAGTTATTTGCGGGTTTGTTAGATGTTGCGGTTACAAACACAACTATCATCTACAAACAGTTTCATGAAGAAAAAACACGCAAAGACATGCTCAAGGAACTTATTGAGGGTTTGGTGTCTTATGCGGGGCTTTTTGGAGGTTCTAGGAGCGCAGCGAGGGGCAAGCGTGTGATATGCCCTGGCCATTTGGTAAGTCTTACAAACGAGGCGAGTGATGGTAAGCGCGGCGCGGGTAAGCAGAACTCGGTTTGTTGTGCGGTGTGTGCTAGTAATGGAATCCGCAAGCGTACCAGTGCTTATTGCAGCGATTGTCGCTATTTTTTTTGCTGAACTGGAGAATGTTTTCCGTGGCACACAGTCAATCATTTCGTTCCATCTGGGAAATGTAAGAGGCAGCCGTTGTGACAATGATTGTCAAGGTTTTATTAGTTATTAAAGAACGGTTTTTTTACACAATTAGCTTCCACCGGGTTTAATTCAATTGAATTTAATAATATAACTGTCAAAAACCACAAATAGGGATAAAAAACTTGAAATTGGGTCGGATCCCCAAACGTGGCTTTAGATCCCCAAAAGTGGCAAACCGGTTAAGGGTTAAAAAGTTTGCCCTATATTAAAAAGTTTGACCTGTCAAACTTTTTATATAGGTCAAACTCTTTATATATGTTAATTTTTTTTTTTAAGCTAAAATGAATGTCGGCGACGACTTTTCAACTATAAACATCCCGGTCGCCCTAGACAGGTGTTTGGCTCCAGGCCTGCTCCTGTAGCTACTCCTGCCTGCGAACCGCAGTCTGTAGCTAATTCGGCTCCCGAACCTCAGCCAAGGCAAAGCCGACGACACCAACGACGCCATAGGCGTAAGGGCCGCAACCAAGACGCCCAGCCTCGGCATCCTCCCGCACGTCCAGCCCCATGGTCGGACGTCCCCGAAGGTCGTCAATACGCCGCGCGCCTGGCTCACTCATAGGTCGTTCCTCAAAGTCGCCGTCAATTTAACACGCTCGCTCGGTCTGGCATCGGCTCAACTCAGAGATTGAGCAATACGCAAAGCCGCGCCTGACAACCAAATCTGGAGCGCTCTCCAGACTCTAAAGAACTGAGGCCGCCTGACCCTCTGGCGCTTCTGACCGACACTAACCCGCCCATCTCGCACATGGATTCCATCACGGAAGACCTCGCGCAGACATGTCCCGATTTCTCAACCAAGCGAACGGAACACAAGACGATGCTGGCAGGTCCTAAGTTTTCTACAGTCTCAGGCAGTCAACCCGAGCCTCACTAGACCTCAACAAGACCAACTCTGGACCCTCATTCGCGAATTCGACTTCATCTTTCAGAACAAGACAGGCGCCTTCGAACACACTGATCTGCCCCCTCGGTGCAAACCGAATGCCAAACCAGTTCCGGTCCCATGTCCGCGCTGGACTCCGGCAGTGGCCGAATATTTCTCAGAGTAACTGGGCTACGGACGTCCTCAACGCTGGCAAATGGAGCTATGCCTCCTCACAATGCACATGGACGAGCCGCAGCCACCTGGTTGGGGAATTTGAGGATATCGTGAAGGATGTCATCCGAGACACTCGGGACGCTTACAACCACCGCATATCCAATGACTACCTTCACTCCCCAGTCCCAGATCTACTGGTCCCCAACTCGCACCTAAACCAAGTTCGTGGTATATTCTCAAGCATGGACGCTCCCGGTCCTCGTGGATCGGCGCTCAAGCTCCGCACGGAATATCATGAACCAACTATACTCGGCAATAAAGGTATTACTGCTGACACACCGAAGATCGACGTCATCCCCCGCGTGACTGACCCCTCCAGTGTGTCTGAAATTCGATCCGTTCTGGATATGACCAATTTCCCAGAGGCTCATACCCCCTACTACCCCTGCCTTGTATCCCCTTTTACGAACTTGTTTGAGACCACTCACGCCCGACCGGCAGGTCAACCCTACCTTCATCGGGAAGAGCGGAAAAGTATGAGGAAACTCCACTGTGTACCTGCTACACTTCCTGCCCTGGCCGAATATGAGTCTTCCCACCATCTCTACCTTCGGACAGACGCCACCCAAATAGGCATTGGCGGTACCCTTCATACTGGCCCTGACTTCGACGCCCCGGTCATGCAATTCTTCTCTCTCAAGTTCACAGGCACGCAGACCCGCTGGACGACCTACGTGCGAGAAACCTACGGTGTTCTTTACGGAATTCAACAGTGCCGCTACTGCATCGGCGCTAGCGACCATGAACTCACCATCATCACCGATCCCTGGCCACTCTTGTGGTTATGGCAAACTCGCAGCCATGGTCGTCGGATGGATTTTGAAATATTTACGGACGATTCGTTTCAAGATCGAATACCCCTCCGGTAAACAAACCCTCCTCCCGGATGATCTTTCCCGTGTCCCCCGCGCAAGCCCGGCACCCCGATCCTCATCGACGAAGCCGAAGCTACCCTACAGCTCCTCGGAACTATGCCACTGCCCAGAGCAGACTCCACTCTTTGGCTCGCCATCAGAAGCACACATGCCGCCTTGGAGATGAAACTCAAGTCTCTCTCCTGCCGCATCAGCCGCGCTGACCTAACACCACGAAACGTTCAAGCCCCGTGGGACTTGGCTATTGTCATCCCCCCTGCTGAACGCTCTCTGGCCGTCGCGCATGCTATGTTTGCCCTTCATAAGCCATTTGCCCTGCCTTCATAAGCCATTTGCCCTGCTCATGCAGGAACCTGGAAGACCTCATCCAATACGTCCCACACCGGACCCTCCCACAAGAGAAAGTCGATGCGTGTCACCAAATCGTCTTTAATGACAACTTAGTGTGGTTCGTCTTTGGCCTTCGCATGGAATGGCACTACAGATACCCTCTTGTCGCTCAACCAAGCCAAGTTTGACATCGTTTTAAACGAGGTATCATAATCACCGGCGAACCCTTCGCATTGCACGTCTTCTAAAAAGGCAGATAAGCAAAGTCCAAGGAGTAACCATCCCTTTTCACTCTCAAGTGGGTTTACCCATCGTAATGGCTTCAGCCGCCCCCCGCCCAGCGCTTTTTCCACTTGAACCGTCATCGTCCCTAGAAACATTACACCATGACCGGCGTACCCATGTAAGTCCTTGATCGCCTCTTGTGCCTGCAGGTCAACGATTATTCTCACCGAAATTGAACCCCTCAGTTGCTATATCGGCACGGCATACTTGGTGCTTCATGGGTTCATCTTGGCTATGTGATACCCGGCCACCTAATCTTCTACGGCTCGACATCGCCTCCCGATATCATTGCTCGCTACTGCGCCTCAATCGTCCCAGTCCCGCTGCAGATCATGGATATCCGGCCCCGGCTGATCATCATCCGCATCGCGCCAGTATAGACGCATCATTCTTCTACTTTCCAATGGTTTAAGAGACTCACCCACCTCTCTTTCTCTTTTTAACATTTTTTTTCTTGTTTTTTTTAGACAACATACTTCGTTCGTTAATCACTCATTCTGCGCAACTCAACTCAACCGTTACCTCTGGGGGGGGGGGGGCTATCAGACTGAGTACCTTAACGACCGGCCAAAGCCTTTTACCGTTGAAAAGTCACTCCTTTTGACCGGTTCTTTAGATTCTCCTCTGCAGGACGTTTCGACTTCACTAACTAGTTTTCGATTCCGTTCAGAAATGAATTATATTCAAACGATCAGTTCAAAGTTCTTTTTAGCTATGCCACTTTTCCCATTCGCATTACCTTTTTCCCCGACTTCCCGTGAAACACGTTTTACGGTAAATTTTGTGGACAAGGAGAAGGATTCACGGGAAAACACAATATCTATTTGTCTTTTCCGATCCCAGTCATTTTCGCCTAGGCCTCCCAAATCAATTTGGGATTTTTAAGTCCACCAACCCGACACTATCCGTTTTATGACTGTTAACTTGAAGACAAAAGACACTATCCGTTTGAGAACGTTGGACAGGTAACTTTGAGTCACTGTTTAAGTCATAGTTGTGATTGATTTCTATGCGCGGTAATATTTTACTAAGTCATAATTAGGAGTAACAGTAATGGGTAATCCAAGTCAATTGTACACGTTACGTTTTATCATTGTGCACCGGACCATATTATTGAGCGTCGGTTACTGTTAGTCACGCACTTAGACTAGTTAGCTCTCTTGCAGTTCAGTTCTGCGTTTATGTCTTCGGATTAAAGTGGCTGTGAGCAACCTGGCTTTTAACGAAGTCTCCCGGCAAACCGCGAGTGAAAGGTAGGGTAAGGTCCGTGAGTGACCGGTTTATACCTAATCATCGGTCATGAGCCGTTGGGATAGTGGTTCATCACAGCAATACACGAACTGGAAACAGTTCTTATCTCACGCACCCGTCTATGACGGTGTCACAGAACATCTTCAAGGATTTTACTATCAGCTAGAGGAATGTGCTCACTGTATTAGTACAATTCTCGGGGACATGGTGAGAGACGCATTTCTCGATGAGATAGCTGTTAAGAAGAAATACGGATGGGATTTGAGTCGTATGAGAGCAGCAGAGGAAGCAGATGAACCAAGAGAACCGACTGAAGAAGATTCACCAGACGCGAGCGAAGAGAGTGAGGAAGAAGACAAAGCAGAAGCATCATTCTCATCAACATCATCACACACAAGACGACAAGACCCAAAAAAGAAAACACTGGAGAAGCCGAAAGAGTATGCGAAATGGACTAACGAGCAGAAGGTAGCTTGGGAGGAAAAAGCGAAGAGAAGAGCGAGACGAGCACAAACGAGAGCAGTGAAAAGCATACACAGTATGATGAAGAGAGCGTACAAGAGGGAGCAAAAATATTTGCAGCGATGTAAACTATTTCAGCTACTCATAACCACTGCATTCTCTAACTACAAAGTCGTCGCATATCTCAGAAGCCGTAATGCTCAAGATCCGTTCGATAAAGTCGGCATTGTCAAGAGAAAAGACGGACAAATTTCCGGAGCAGCAAGATCTGGAAGAAAAGAAGTTCAGAGAGAGAGCTCCTAGGAAGAACGAAGACGTAGACGCCTGGCTCACCAGGTACCTACTGAAGAAAGAGTGACTAGAAAAGCTAAGAGGAGAGAAGTTTGAAGAAGACGAATCAACAAACCGGTTGCTAGAGAAGCTGAGTACGCACCCAGCCTATGGTGCTAAATACTTTGCTGATCACTATCGTATGGCACCAGCCATACGACCCAAGCACAACGACATAGTTGAGGCAGCTAGAGAGGTTTACGTGCTTTGGGAGGCAACCAACAGGCAGAAGAAGTATGAGAAAGGGAAGAATAGTAATAGAGCAGATGGAGAAGGAGCAGCTTTATTGCTAGCAGGAGAGGAAGAAGATGAGGGAAGGAAGAGTGGGAAGAGCAAGTACAAACAGAAAGATGAACACGGGGGCAAGCATGATGGGGCAGTGACAGAACGAAAGGAATGGTGGCTCACTGCAGTTTGTTATAACTGCAGCGAGACTGGTCACCCTAAACTCGCTAAGTCTAACAGCTCCCGTCGCACCCATAAACCCCACATCACCGCCCCTCCCAAGAGAGAAACCCAAAGCAAAGGTAGTAAGTTTCGTAAGAAAAAGGATAAGGGGTGACTCTTATAAGAGGTGAAAAGGGTGAAGAAAACGAAGGAGAAGAGGGGGAAAACAACAACACAGAAGAGGACGACAGTTCAGAAGTGGACGACAGTTCAGAAGAGGACGACAGTTCAGAAGAGGAAGACTATGAACTGATTGTCATGGAGGCAGAGGAAGAACAAGAAGAGGGCAACACAAGCCAAAAAGGAGGAGAGGAAACGGAAGGGGAGGATAGTGAAACGGGGGAGCAAAAAGAGAACGACACTGAAAAACCCGAAAGAGTCCGTGGGGGGGGGGGGGGGGGGGGGTTAGAATGTCGAGCAGCTCCCAGACTTGCTACTCGTTCGGAGGCATTCCCCCATCCAACCCCTCACCACCCACTCTCACTAGTGATCAACGCCTCAACCCCTCGTCTACAACCCCTCCCAACCGACCCTCTCCAGCACGAGAGTCTCGTGCGAGAAACTTCCTCGCAACCCTCTAAGAAAGAGAAACCGACGAAACCGAAACCGACACCTCAATCTCTCCTTCAAACGAAATAGACACACAAACACAAGACACCACAGGCAATCACCCCCACCAAACAAACACCCCATCCCAAACGAAACACAATCCAATGTGTAGGGAAGAAATCAAAGGGGACGCGGTGTGGTGTGAAATATGGAGAAAGTGGGAGCATAGGTAAGGCAGGCAGTATGAGCAAGAGGTTGCAGTATGCCAGTCTGTGTGGTTATCACTACAAGCAGGACCCACAATTCCCAGAAATCGATCTGGAACAACCCCCATATGCATCATGCCGCCCACCCCCCACCAACGAGTACCCAAGTGAAGAGATGATAAAAAGATTGAAGAGACAGAGGGAGAGCAAGGGGGCGAGAGCACAGCAACTTTCGCAAAAAGACTCGGCAATACCCGGACAAAAGGACAAGGTAATTCCCGCTCAAAAACCCGAGTCAGTCATCAAGCCGGAAAACCAGCGAGAAGAAAAATTAATGGCTAACTGTGCTGATATGTCAGATTCTCAAGCGCGGGCCGGGGAGGTTAAGGCAGAGATGGAAGCTGCAAGCGTAGTGTCTGTGCAACAGGGGACAAGAGCTGAAGGTAAGGCATGGCCCCCATCGCAACCCTCAAAAGGTCCGTCCCCAGCAGATAGAGTAGACGAGGATAGACAGGAGACGCAAACAACACCCACTCCACAGCACAACTTGCACAACTCCACGCGTCAACAAAGCACAACTACGGAGGGGAGCAGTAAAAAGAGGGGATACAGTGGAAAAGTGATTAGCTTTGAGGATATAAGAAGGCTAGCTGAGTCACTGCAGACGTGCATCATGGATGAGGAGACAGGTGATGTAGTGAAAGTGAAGAGAGGGAATCGAGTGAGGGTAGCTGAGACAGACAACTTACTGAAAGACATGTTTTGGGCGATAAATGACGTGTTTTTGTCGCATGCTGCGGGTACTACACCCATAGCAAGAGAGTCAGTGAGAGAAGCACGATTGAAAGCTGCATCAGAAGAGTCATTGAAGAAAGAAAGAGCGATTTGGGATTGTCAGATGAGACGCAGTGAAGGACACCCGAGACCCCATAAGACGGAATTACAGCGTTTGTTGTTTGTGATGTCGAATGGATTGAAGACCTAACTGTGAAAGATGGGTTGTGTTACGAACCGAACGGCAAGTACAGTGAGTTCTACACAGAAATGCTATCCGTCATGGATTATGGTATTATAGACCTAGCATGCAACCACGAAAATGCTTTTGCAGAGCAGTTAGTGGAATCTATGCCTCACTTAGCAAATTCACAACGAGGTAGTGGCCGAGGGATCTTTTAGTGCGTATATACGCAAGCTACACTCAGAAGACGCACACTTATTCTTTACACCAAAGACAGCAGCTAGGAAGAAGGCAGCATTTGATGCGAAGAGAAGGGAAATAGACGGAGCGTCAGAAGAAGAAGATGAAGACCCCGCAAACACAGAGGATTCTAGGGATTCTGAAGAGATGAGAATAGAGAGATCACTTCCAATTCCATACAGAGATTACAAAGAGGCGAGGGACGAATGCGATTGGATGTACGAGGAGCGATACAACGAAGACAGAGCTGAGAACGAAGAGAAGGAAAGAAAGGAAGGAGAGATGAGCAAGAACGAGAAAGAGAAAGAAAAGGAGAACATGGAAGATATCGAGCACAACCTGATGGTAGCAGAAGGTAAGGGAAAAAGCAAGAAAGAGAGGATGATAGTGCAGGACAGTGGATCGTCACGAGACATAGCTTGCACGACGGCTATATTAAGCAACCTTTCTGATATTGCCCCAGTCAGTCTGATCACTGGAAACGGAGAAAGTGTAGTGAACCAGAAGGGAGAAGCAAGATTGACCCGTGTAGATGGGACAGGAAAACCCGTGATGGTAAAGAAAGAAATGTTGTACGACCCAAGGGTGGTTGTGAACATAGTTTCAACCGGCAGCACGGATCACTTTTACCACAGATCTGTTATTCACCAAGACGGTCAGTTGCTTATACTAAAGCACCCCATAAGAGTGAAAGAGAGTGACGTGATTGTCAGGGGGAGAATGACACCGGGAATGCTATACCGATGGGACACGGAATATGACGAGCCTCTTGACATAAACAAACAATTTGAGCCCAAGATTAAGGTAAAGAAATCAAAGGCGGGGTAAACGGGGAGGGAACCCCCAAGGAGAGAGAGAATGAGAAAGAAGTAGAAAAAGTTTGTGAGAATAGCGAGAGTAAGGGATGTGTGCTATATGCTATGTATCCAGAGAAGAGTGCAAAGAAGAAGCCTGTAGACATTTACGTCATTCATCAGTGCAGCGGGCATAAGGCTATAAAGAAGATCTATGCATTAGGCAAGGCACTGGGCCGCAAAGTTGTCGGCAATGAGGATTTAGTAGATATTGTGAAGCTTGTATGATGGGTAATGCTAAAGAATTGCCCAGATTTAAGAAGAATAGGATTAGGAGAGCTAGTTATGCGAATGAGATTTTGCAGGTAGATACAGCCGGACCATGGACAGTAATGTCCATCAATGGCAAGTACTACAAGTTTTGTGTTACAGACGATTTTTCTGGTTACATCTTAGACTTTTACTTAAGACACAAGAACGAGTTTGTAGAGTGTCTTAAGCAAGCAGTAGCGTGGTTTGAACGACAGACCGGTAGGAAGGTCAAACTTGTCACGTGTGACAACGAATTCGTTGCCCCCGTGGAAGTAATCGAATGGTGGAAGCCATTACAATTTATTTGGAAAGTTTCAGCACCAGGAGACAAAGACGGAAATCCGATAGCTGAAAAAGTTAATGACATAACTGCAGGGCCAGCTAGGCAATGCGATATGAAGCTAACCTTCCACCTAAGTTATGGGCAGAAATGGAACACACCGCTACCACACTACACAACATATTGCCAGCTACAACCGGACCACGTCAAGGGATTTCACCCTTTGAGCAGTGTTTGGGTTACAAACCGGCCGTTTGGCAACTGAAACCAATAGGATGTATGGGAGTAATGTATGTCGGCAAGCAAGTTGGCAAAGGAAACTAGTGCGTTTCAACCCCCATGTAGTTGGAAAAGATGCACACCCACCCAGAGGAGTACAATGTGACGATGAATCTGAGGGGTAGAGTCGCAATGCAGAACAGCTTGAGCAAACTGAGACAGAACCGGAACATAAAGTTCAGGGGAAGTCAGAAGAGCATGAGGAAAAACATGGAGTTGAGGACGACACTGATCCAGATTCCGGTCTTCCCATTGACTCCAACGAAAGCCAAGTTGTTGATCAGGAC
This sequence comes from Paulinella micropora, assembly GCA_019918135.1. Lineage (NCBI taxonomy): Eukaryota > Cercozoa > Imbricatea > Euglyphida > Paulinellidae > Paulinella > Paulinella micropora. The sequence goes on along the minus strand of WBZZ01003052.1, from coordinate 142,879 downwards.
GACGGGGTAACACCCATCGAATCGCTTAGTGCGCAGGACCCTTCAGCTAGTCACCCAAGCCGGAGATATAGGGAAGGAGAAGCGCCAACCAAGGGCCTCACATGGGAGAAAAGTGACAAAATCACGACAGCTAACATAGTAAGAGGGAAACAAGAAAGAAAGGAACGGACGATAGCAAAGCCGGACACACAACCAGTCACAACTAAAAAGGTAGTCAAGGAAAATACCTCATTAGAAAATGTCAAGGTAGTTGTACCAGCGGTAGCTTTTGGTGAACTTTGAAGGAAGAGTATGGAGACAGTTGGTAAGAAGCTAAACGAACCGGTAAGGTTTTGAAACCATGCGAGAAAGGTGATAGACTCAAAGTTCGCAAACAGCCCAAGCCAAGTCACTTTGTATCTTTTGATGACGGACTAGTTGAAAAGATGTTAGACAGTTGAATCAAGAAGTATAAAGTAGACCCAATCCATCCACCCGGTGAACTAGAAGACGCCAAGTCGTCTGAGGAAAGCATACTAGGAGAGGATAGTAGTGAAAATTTTTACTCTACCTCATACTACGTGTGCCAAAAGAGATAGTCGACGAAGAGCTAACAGCTAAGGAGTTGAAAGAAAGCATGGATAAAGAGATAGAAGCTCTTAAGTCTTTTTACCTTATACCTGGGTAAGCCCCAAGGAAGCAAAAGAGAAGGGAGTGTCGAAGATAGTAAGATTGACATGGGTACATAAAGTCAAGCTTGATGATAAAGGACGAAAGTTTGTCAAGTCACGATTAGCTTTGAGAGGAGATATGCTAGAACCAGGAGTTAGCTATAATCCAGATCAGCTATTTGTATCTTGTGCAGCTCATCGATCACTACTTTTCTTAGCTAAGATAGCTGCTTGGCATGGTCACAAGTTGTATGGTATAGACTTCAAAAATGCTTACTTGAATGCTAGAATGAATGATCCTGTTTACGCATACGCCCCAGATGGTTTAGACAGGGAGGTCATGATGGCATAATATTAAGGATAGATGGAGCTCTGTATGGTGCCCCGCAAGCAGGCAGACGTTGGTATGAAATCTTGGCCCCAAAGTTAGAGGAGTTAGGATTTCGATTGCTAGACGCAGATCTATGTATGTTCGTTGAGAAAGACAAACCCATAAGAGATGCAATCATTGGCATATTTCATGTAGATGATCTAATCTTTTCGGCACCTAACGAACGCGCGTATGATAAGTTTGCAAGCCAACTAGAAAAGTTCTATCCCCTACAACGACTAGGAGTAGCCAAAGAGTTTAAGGGTATAGAAATAGAACAGGAAGGAGGTCGCATTTTACTACATCAGACGAGATATCAGAAACAGATCTTGAAAGACGTCACCATTGACGGGACCAGCATGGGGAGCCGAAGAACCAGCGCCAACCGCTTCGACTGCAGGTTATTGCTTACATACATACATACATACATACATACACGATGCTTATATATGTAACATTGCATTATTTTGTTGCTCAGGCGAGCGACTCCCATTGGTCCCTTTGACCAGTGTGCAATCTTTGCCGGTCTAAAAACACACACACATACATACATTATATATATATGTATATATATATGTATATATATATTTCCATACATACATACATACATACAATGTTACATACATACATACATAGCTGCATGCATGCATATAATTTACGTGTATGCCGCGAAGATGCCGCGAAGATGCAGCGAAGATGCCGCGAAGATGCAGTGAGCCATTCATTGCACATGCATACATGCACATGCTCATTGTAGGTGGCGGCGGGTAAGAAGGCCCAGCGACAGCATCGAATGGCACCCAAGGTCGCTCGTCGCCCATCTCTCTCTCTCTCTCATGTACAGGTTCTCATGTACATGTTGGCCCTAGTCTAGCTCTCATGTATCCATCGCACATTATTGTACAGGTGGTGCTTCTGGAATGTCTTCCGAAATGGAAAAGACATTGCAGACAATTCAAGCCGCCAAGGTGATTCCTTGTCCTTGTCTTTCACACACAAACACACACATTCACGCACTCTCTCTCTCTCTCTCTCTCTCCTCACACACACACACACACACACACAAGTGTTTTTCTCAAGTCGCGCTGTGTCACAGTCGTACTGTCTGTCTGTGTTTTGTTATACTCTGCGCTCATAGCCGATGAGCGCAACAGATGGTATGCCCGTGTGTCCTTCGGGGTGTGTTGAACGTGTTAGAACGGCGACGACGGTTCTTGGGCCGCGGTATTTGGCAGGATTTCCAGGGGCGCGCCTGTGCCCGAGCCGTGCGACGCTGGCAGCAAGGTATTATAGATAATACCATTTTGAAATGTGTATAAATACATCATCCTGCAGAAGCGCCCTATCGCGATATCGGAGGTGACGGTGGGCACGGGGCGCCGCCCTGTGTCGGTATGTATGATATAGTACTATGTAAGTTACGTATGTATGTATGTAAAAATTGTATGTGGTGTTAGGAGGACGACGACGATTCGGACATGCCCGGCCTCCTGAGCTCAGAGTACGAATTTAGCGACTCTGCATCCAGCTGCGACGAGGTTGCAATACATACATACATAGCATTACATACATAGATACATACATACATACATACATATACATACATACATACAATGATACATACATACATACATACGTAATATAATATACCATTATTACTAATACTATGCTCACTTTTCCTACTTACGCACCCGCCTAGCCACACTTACCTTCCAGGCAGTGCAGAGGGAGCGCTATGACGATGACGGTATCGGCAAGCATCGCCGCCGTCGCGGCCGTGGTCACGATGGCACCGGCAATGGCGGTGATGGTGTCGGCAAGCGTCGCCGTCGTCGCGGCAAGCGTGGCGGCGGTCGCGGCAAGCATGGCGGCGGTGAATGCGGTGACCAGGGCTTTGGCGGCGATGGCAGTGGCAGTCGCGCCGATCTCCAATTTGTTGCTGTAGCGGCAGCAGTTGCGACGGCGACGGCAGCAAAGCCCATAAAGGAGGTGGAGGGGGGGTGGAAGGAGGAGGAGGAAATGAAGGTGGACAAGGAGGTGGAGAAGGAGGAGACAAAGCAGGACAAGGAGAAGGAGCAGGAGAAGGAGCAGGAAAAGGAGCAGGAGAAGGAGCAGGAAAAGGAGCACGAAAAGGAGCAGGAAAAGGAGCAGGAGAAGGAGCAGGAAATCTTAGAGCAGAAGGAGGAGAAGGAGCAGGAGAAGGAGCAGGAAGAGCAGAAGGAGGAGTTAGAGGAGGTAGATCCAGAGGAGGTAGAGGAGGCAGATCAAGAGGAGGTAGAGGAGGTAGAGGAGGTAGAGGAGGTAGAGGAGTTGGAAAAGGAGGAGGAGGTGGAGAAGGAGGAGATGGAGAAGGAGGAGGAGATGGAGGAGGAGGAGGAGCAGCAGCAGCAGCAGGAGGAGGAGAAGAAGAAGGAGGAGGTGTAGGTGGTGGAGGAGGTGGAGGAGGTGGAGGAGGTGGAGGAGATGGAGAAGGAGGAGGAGATGGAGGAGGAGGAGGAGGAGGAGGTGGAGCAGCAGCAGGAGGAGGGGGAGGAGGAGGAGGAGGCTGAGAAGGAGGCGGAGGAGTTGAGGGAGGATGAGGTGGACGAGATGGACAAGGTGGACGAGGTGGACGAGATGAAGGAGGAGAAGGAGGAGGAGGAGGAGGAGGACGAGGAGCACATTCTTCCCCGCTTCCGAGAGGTCGTCCATTCGTTTTCCTATCTAGCTACCTACATACTTACATACCTACATCTATCGACTTACGTTATCTACGATTGAATAATAATATCCATATATATACGTGTCTTGCCTATGTACACCATACCTTATCCAGGTTGTCCGCGCTCCTTCGCTGAAAGACTCCATGGGTGAAGGGTACCGTCGCATCGATTGTTGGAGCAAGCAAGGGGTGCTATGGGTTGGGCGCACACCTGTGGAGCTTAACAAGCACCACGACCACATGGTAATATTTTGTACCATTCATGCATGCATGCAATTCATGTACGTAATAAATGCATGTATGCATGCATGTATGTAGGTTATCATCATACATGACAGCAAGTACACCTCATTGCAGAATGGGGCAGACAAAGCGATAGGGTAACCTCCTAAGACCTTCCTTCCTTCCTACCTACCTATCGGAGAGGGAGATATATATAGAGAGAGATAGAGATAGAGAGATACAGAGAGAATTGAGAGAGAGAGAGAGAGAGAGAGAGAAGAGAGAGAGAGACAGACAGAGAGACAGAGAGAGACAGAGAGTGTGTGTGTGTGAAAGAGGGGGGGGGGGGGCGTACCTTTACCTAATACACATTAGGATGATTCTGGAATTCTGGGAAAGGAAGAATCGAAGCTCTACCAGCAATATGCCTTGCTTGAGCAGCACAACTGGTTTTTCAAATTCCAACCGGTAAAATACATACATACATACATACATACATACGCATACATACATACATACATACATACATACATACATACATAGATTATTACGTAGGTACGTACATATATACATACACATACATACATACACATACATACATACACATACATACATACACATACATACATACACATACATACATACACATACATACATACACATACATACATACACATACTTACATGCATACCTACATGCATACCTACATGCATACCTACATGCATCATTGCAATTATGTACATGCATACATACATACATACATACAACTTAGACTGGTAAACTCAATCTCTTCAAAATTTCCTGATGCTGATAGACATGGGCGGCTTTCAAGAATATATAATTATTGCAGGGTATGTTTTCCCTCTCTCTCTTCTTCCCCCCAGAGAGAGAGAGAGAGAGATAGAGAGATAGAGAGAGAGAGAGAGAATCAATAATGTTGTCTTGCTGTGCAGGCCATTGGTTGCAATCGATGCTGAGGACTGCAATGGCGCTTGCTTCATCGCCCTCAGAGACGACAGTCACCCTCATGCCATCTTGGGTATGAGGGCTGACAACTACCAGCTTTACGGCATGCAGGTATATGTTTATGTAGCTATAGGTAGGTGGATTGGTATAACTAGTAATATTCGCTGTGTATATATTGCTACTTCCCTCCCTGCCTCTCAACTTCCTCCCACCCTGCCCTTGCCCCCCCCCCCCCCCCCCCCCCCCCCCGCCGCGAGCGCCGCGAATATGCCGCGAGCACCGCGAATATGCCGCGAGCGCCGCGAATATGCCGCGAGCGCTGAAAGTGTCATGTACAATTATTACCGCAAGTATACAAATAATAATATGATTACCCCAAGTATGGATGGATGGATGGATGGATAGATGGATTGATGGATGGATGGATGGGTTAATGTACATGTCTGCTATGTTATGCATGTGCATGTAGG